>RJWT010000987.1:26972-54158 GCA_004365215.1 Cuniculus paca
GGTGCAGATGTGATTAGTTAGATTAAGATGAGGCCACACTGGAGGAGGGTGGGCCTTTAATCCCCGACGCTTGATGTCTTTGGGGAAGAGACATATATACACAGGGAGGATCTCTGTGACAATGAAGTTAGAGATCAGAGTAATTCTTTACAAATCAAAAAATACCAAAGATTACCAGCAGGCCATGACAAGCTAGGGGCAGGGCATGGACTAAATATTTCCCTCACCACCTCTAGAAGGAACCAACCCGGCTGATGTCTTAGTCTTGAACGTCCAGCCTCCAGAGCTGTGAGTCTATAAATGTCTGTGGTCTGTGGTCCTTTGTTACCACAGCCCTAGCAAACCAACATTACATTCTTTAGGGTTTCAATGTTTTAGGTGCCCACTGACAAACTATTAGGTTGGAGGCCCCTGCAGGTTGGGTGACCGAGGGTATGTCACTCAGGCTGAACTGGGAAGGACAAGTCCACTGAGAGAGTTGATGCCTGCATGCAAATCCTCTCCCAAGAGCCTCATCTCACATCAAACTACTTCACTATCAAATCACATGTGCAATCAGGTTGTTTATATTCAAAGAGGAAAGTTGTAACCAGCCTTGAGATTTTTTTCAAGCAGTAGGTTTGTTTTAGAAATAAAAAATAATGAATAATGCAAACTATACCCAGGAGCATAGGAAAATTTTAACTGGCTGCTTTATAGCTAATGTGACTGGGAGAAATGTGATCTCCATCCATTCCAGGTCGTTCTCTATACCTTGCTTACATGGGCATAATGAATTAGGCTCCTAAGTAGAGCTTGAAATGTAGTGTGTGACATACTACCAATGCACATGAAACGAATAGTTCCAAATCATGAGACACTGAGAGCAAAAGCAGATCTTTTTGTATCCAGTTTCATAGTGTAGTGCATTTAAAGATAATCTGCAAACTGGAAAGACAATTAAAAGGGTCTTCTTACTCCTCTGTGCCATGTGTCATGACCTTTAATGTTTAAGGAGAATTGCGTATTGAGTCTAGGATTTAGCCAAAGATATTTGGCTTGAGCAAGAACCAAGACAAGCCTGCTAAAATGATTATGACTAATTTAGTGCCTTTGAGACTCTCAGTGATGGTGGATTATCCTGGAAGTAGCCAAGTATTGCACAGTATTTTGCTTTGAAATCTCTGTGAAACTGTTTCTGTATGCTTTAAAATGTATACTATAAATAGCAATTTGTGAATATCAAAAATGTTAATTTTAACTATAAAACAGTTTGAGGTAACAGAGATCTGTATTAATCTGTTCTCTATTCAAAAAACAAAGTATATTTGTGTGTCAGCCATATAAAAATAAATGTTTTATTATAGAGTTGAGTAATTATCACATATATCCAATAGAACAGAAACATAACATAATTCTATGCAGATATTACTGTAAAATTGACAATTTTGATGAGTTTCCTGATTGACTTAAAACATATTAAAAATATGAAAGTTCTTTTTTCTTGTGAATTTGTTCAATGGGGTTTTTTTTTTGGCATTTTTAAACAATGTAGTTGAAATATTAAAGTTGTTGGTCTTTTTCTACTGTCTATTTGTCATGCCTATTTGTCATTTATGAAATTGTTTGGATTACATAAACCAATTCTGACAGTTCAGCCAGATAATCATGTAGCGTTCCAAAGGCATGTGAAATATTTTGTCCATCTTAACACTCTGAAAGGAACAATCTTTTCTGTCACGTGACACCATCAAAGCTGCCTGGGAGGCCACAGGGGACAAACAAGCTCCATACCAACTACAGCAGTTTCCAGCATTTATCATCTTTTACAGAAAGATGTGTGTGTTGTCCTTCAAAATTGTGATCCCCTCTGATCAATGTGCTTAGCTTAACACTGAGTCTCCTTCACCCAGGCATCGCAGCCATCCTGAGCTTCATCAGGCCTTGACTGGCCTCTGTCTCTGGAGGGCTCTTCTACTTCTCTTCTCATTTGATTCCTCACCTGCAAGAAATCCTCATCTCTGACTCAGGGAAACTTCCTGAGCCATTCGCCCGTAGGTCAGGTCCTTCCCCTCCCTTCCGGCTGCTGCCTTTCCTTTGCATACACAGTGGTGATGGCACAGGTGTGTATGCAAGGATGATGTGCCTGATGTCTTCTCCTGCTGCCTGTAGTTCCATAACCACAGGAGTTTAAGAGTCAAGTCACTTCTTGGTAATTTTCTATATCTTTTTAACTGGCAAGTGCATTTTACATTGTAAATGTCGTTTTATGAGTAAGGTAATCATCTCAAAAGCTCATTTAGTTTTTTAAAATATTCAGAGCATAAAAGTTACCATTTCAACCTTTTAGACTATGGAATTCAGTGACACTAAGTGCAACTACATTCATACTATCCAGCTGCAAAACTTTTCCATCATCCCAACTGAAACTTCATTCTTACGAAATATTAGCTCTCCACTTCCGCCCCGGCCCCTGACCAGCACCATTCTACTCTCTGTCTCCATGAATTTGACTACTCTAATGACCTCTGAGAAATACAAACACATAGGATTTGTCCAGGGCTTAGTTTGCTTTCGTTTACCTAGCATCTATTGTAGTGCCTGAACCATACCAAGCAACTACTAAATACACTAAAAATACTGGTGAACAAATGACTGAAGGGTCAGTTATGAAATAAGTATTTTGGCTTGAAAGCATCATGTTGAGGGATTTACTATCTGAAGAAGAAGCGTGTTTTACTGAACACACACCTGTGGCACTCACAGCGGACCCAACACTCGGGACTGACCACAGACCAACCCATGTCCCCAGTTACAGGAGCAGGCTACTGCAGTAAGTGTGATCAAGGGCATGAGGAAGAGGCTTACGGTTCAGGCGTTGGTCTGCCCCTGTGGCTGCCTCACTCATGACCAGCTTACTCTCTAGCACTAGCACATGACAGTGACAGAGACACAGGGCAGTTCTGAGCTCTGTGCAGCTCTACATTGCTTGCCTCAGAATCACTGGAATGTTTATTAACACAGACCCCTTCAGCCTCTACTTCAGACAGACTAACCTCAAATCTTTCAGAGTGGAACTTAAGAAACCTTGCACTGGAATGATCCTTTTTGCCCTCATCACCCATGGAATTCAAAGAGGTCCGAGAGGGCATTTATTAAACTCAGTCACCCTCAACTCATGTCTGCTTCTCCTGGGTTAGCCAGTACCGGATCACTTAGCTTTGAGGTCCATGTAGTTCTGAAGTGTCCTCTGGTCGCCAAGGTTGCCCAGTGGCCAGAGTTAGGGTCCGCATGTATCTGCTGGTCTGGCTCATCAGTTATTTGCACATGTGCTTCCGGGGAGTGCTCGGCTAAGTCTCAGCAAGCTGAGGGTTAGAGTGAGCTGCAGGATGGGCAGACTTGGCCACCGCCTGCCATGTTTGACCTGGAGTGTTTCGTTTCATTGCTCTTGGCTAATAAAATGGAGACTAAACTCTCTTTGCCAGCAATACAGAGGGTCATGGGAAGCATTAAAGTTCATAAAACAGTGAAGTGATCTAATAAGTACGTAAACAAAATCAGTCCCCATGAGCATTATTAGTTGGGAAATTGTTAACACTTTCTGAACTATAAGAGAAAGTTGGACTAGAAAATTTCTGAAACCTGTTTTTCACACCACCAAGTATATACAATAAAGGTAATAAAACTAATGTCATCCAAAGCCACTACTACATGAAAGAAAATAGCAGGGACATTTTGACAATTTTTGTCACTCTTGCTGACAACTCCAACATAACCCTGGGACAGGGCAACTAGAATTTCATAGCAGCCTTGCTCTAGCAGGAGATGGAAACAAGTATATAAGAATTTACAAGATTGGCTTATAGCGGCCGCCCAGAGTAAGATGGGAAAGAGTGTAAAAGGTCTTCCTACACGCTGGAGAGCCGAAGGATCCAGTTGCAGGCCTGGTGCTCACTGCAGTGTCCCTGGCGAGTCCACATCGGAGGCTGAGGGGTCTGCACTGGAAGACAGGAGACAACATCCAAGGTGACGGTGAAGACTGGAGCTCCTCTGAAGAAGCAGAAGCGAGCCTTCCCTCTTCTTTCCTTTATTCCATGCAGGTGACAAGCCGCCCTTAGAATGGGACTTGTGTCTGCAGTAAATCCCCTCGGTCACGCTCAGAACTGTGCTGATCCAATTTACTCGAGTGTTTCTTATTCAAGTTGACACAGTCGGTTAACATACTACTTGCAGAGGAACAAACAAGGCTGAGTACGCAAAAGCAAGGTGATGCGAGGAGATGAGGGCGTTGCAGTAGAGGGAGCCATCACCACCTCTCAAGGACGGGAGGGACGCGGTGGGAAACTGCTGGTGGAGTCATGGAGAGGTGGAGGGCGAGGCACGGCTACTCTAGCTGAACAGCAGTCACTGAAACAGGGATCTTACATCCGAGATGCAGGGAAGGAGTGCCCTGCCCTTTTCCTCTCCCATCCTCTGCACTCTTGACAGCACCTCTTTTTGATGAAAATCACGGAGAAAGCAACCAGGTGCAGGCCCCTGGCAAGGGAGTCCAGACCCTGAACCACATGAGAGACAGGCTGGAAGAGACTGAGGACTGGGATGGGATGTGGAGAACGGTGAGGTGTCTCTGAGGAGAGCATTGCCTTGCTGAGAGATCGCTCACAGGTCACACGCCAAACATTGCAAGATCACAGCAGATCCATGTGTGGAAGTGCAGTCGTTGGTCCAAGTCACAAGACATGAAAATAATCTAGAGTTGGAAAAGCACTGCGCAAGTCATAAATTTTATAAAGATCTCAAAAATGCTTTTGTTCTTTGTAAAAATCTGCCTTATTTTAGAAGGTGTTTAAGGCAGCCTGGCGTTATTGTTGTGTCCATTCAGTTTTCTCTTGAAAAGTTTTATCAATTTCTCCACTTTTCTTCCTACTAATCTTACTGATTCAAGAATATCTTTCTTATAGTTAGGCAAAAAATTGGAGAAAAATTTTTAAAAAAGAAATACAATTTTTCTTTAGGTTCCTTTGATAATCTATGGTAATCATCTCAGTCACTGATTTGAGTATACCATAAGCTATAAGATTCATATGTTTTACCATTTTAAAAATTATTCTAAAGACTGAAAGAGACTATTCCCCCTCTGTGTATTCTAGGGAGGTTTTTGCCATTTCTCATTAATAGCACATCTGTGTAGTATAGTTGGTCTTTATTTTTGGCAATGTCTAGTTAATTCTAAATTTCTGAGATGTGGATTTGATGCAAAATTACTTGGAGGGATGGAAGGCTTCTGTGTTTTAGTTTTGCTCGTAGAAATTTAAACTGAGATGCACTTAGCCTTCTGGGTAAGGGAGGGTGGAAATGAGGGGCTCCTTAGGTGGGAGGGATGAAGAATGATTTAGGGGAAGCATTAACTGTCAAGGTTCTCTTTAGTCAGGGGTGAAATAACTAGGGAAGCTCAAAACTCCTGTTCTTTATAGAAAGGCTCTTAAATATCCTTTTCAAGCTACTGTTTTTCAGAATACCCTGTTCTGTTCCATGTTTGAAGGATGACCACTTTGGACATATTGACTTATTATCAGGGCACACAAGTCCTAGCCAAGTATGTAAAATGACAGCCTGGGTCTAACAGATGTATAAGTGCCTGTGCTAGGCAGAGAATATCATTGCAGGACTTCATCATCATGCAGGGCTTTCTCAGGCATGTCCTAAGCTCAGGAGTGGCTTCCCGAGGTGAGAAATCTTTTGCTAAAGTGCTACTTTTACATCAACACAAGTGTGTTTCTGTCTAATCCCAGAAAGGAGATCATAAGTTTTAAGACAGAGTTGAATAATTACTGGAAAATTTCCTTTCCTTCTGTAGTAGGCAGATATTGCAGGCTGCACGTGTTCCCCCAATTTTTCCTTTGTATTTGATTATTTTGATGTATTTTTGTAGAGTTTTCATCACATTCCTGAGTAGTAGTAGGAAAATACAAGGTTTAGGGTCAGAAAACATGGACTTTAAGTTTTGGTAGAAGCTATGGTAACTTTCATTGCCTGGCTGAGTCTTACCTTCTTCATCTGTGAAATCCATCTGCGATGTGCCAGGGAGTGTATCAAACTCAAGCACTGGGAATGGACGTTCAGTTCTGGAAAGCACAGGAATTTCCTTGATGCTGTAGAAGAGGTCCCAGGCTCTTGCAGTAAATGAGCATAATGTGGTAAGAATGAAGCCATCAATATCATACTAATGCAATCCCAGCTCCAAAACCTTCATAGACACATCATTCTTCAGGCCATAGAGTCCACGTGCCTCTGTGTAACAGCCTGGCACTTTCCTTCTGTAGCCATGCCTCACCTGCTACCAGCAGCCAGACAGGGCTGGCTCCTTCACCCACCGCCTGCCCGCTGCCTCCCCATTGTCTTTCCTCTTCCACGACAGCACATGGTTTTTCTGCTGTCAACGACATCCTCTCAGTTCTCCCCTGCCCAGCCAATGGTTATTCATGTAGGTCTCCTTCATGGCACCTAGCCTGCGGGTCCAGCTGTTGCCTCCGTAAAGGCCTAAGGCTTTGAGAAGGGAGGAAAGGAAAGGAGTGGGCATAGAGCACCAAGGAACGATACATTTTTCATCTTAGTTTGTTCCTGTTACCATCCTTCAGTGGGTGTTTTAACTCACGTAATTTATGAGGGATTCAAGGCTCCATGTGACTAAGCAACTTTACCAAGGTCAACTTGACGCCACTAAATGACTAGTTCCAGGTTTAAACTCAGGCCTCCACAGAGCTTAGGGCTGCCGCTCTCGTCTAGAACAATGACTCTTTTAGGAAGCTTGCAACTCTTCTCCAGTGACCATGGTAAATACACAGAAATGTATTTACTCATAGAAATTGAGAGCCTTTAAAACCCTTTCTAACATCAAACAGTTCGTCAGCACTGGGAAACACTACATTCTTTATAAGTGTTGATAACAGTAGGTGTCTGAACATAATATTTATGCAGTGTTCCTTTTTTAAAAAGATAAAGTAAAAGACTTGGTATTACTTTTCTAAAATGATATCATGGGGGAATAATTGATTTTGTTCATATTTAAGTCAACTAATGAGTTTTGGGAGTTTACATCAAATGATCAGGAAGTTATAGTTAAGATAAGTAAATTATATTCTATTTTATTACCAATGCGATTTTCTTAGAATTTAACTGGCTGCGCCTGATTTTTAAGATATGTCTGTTTCAGGGCCTCTGTTGGTGCTAGCAGATAGGACTTCCTTCACGTGGAACAGATGGGCTGCAGCTGTCCTGCTGCCGGGACTGGGGAGGAGGGAGAGTCAGTTAAAAGGTACTTGTTGGAAAAGCAGCATTCAGGCCTCTGGAGCCACTGAATTCACTTCAGGCTGTACCAAGCCAGACAAGAAGTTACCAGATCCCAACACTGGATACACTCTCTGAGAGAGCTGTAACCACCGTGGTCATGGCTTTGTTTTCCCCCAGTGAAGATGACTCATTACAAAGTTAAGGTAGTTCACCTTTCACCAAAGCTGCAGCCAAAATATTTTTCCACCTTTATAACTCACCCTTTTCCCAGGCTTGTTAAATTAATAGGAGCTTCGAGAAAACACAGGGAGGCTGAGACCTTCCTCAGAGTCTACCTGATGAGCAAGCGTCTGTGTCCCAGCAGTTACCTGGTGGCGTCTTGATTTTTCCAGGTTCAAGTCTCACTTCACGACTCCAAAGGGCGCCCACGGAAACTGTACCATGACTCAGAAATCTGCCTTTGCAGTTCCGAGGTCAGAGATTTGTCTATCTACCTGATTGAAAAGGACCCATTATGAACTAACCAGGGAAGATTTGTAATTGTGGCAGATCAATAAACCCAAAACCTTGGAAGGCTCTTCATATTCACTACTACCTAGCTCGATTCTGCTTTCCTAAACTTGTCTCCCATCCTTCCTGCCTTTATTATTTGTTTTAATCAGACTACTCTTTTCACGTCTCTGAAGTTTCATCATCATCACTATTTATGTAGGTCTTTGCATTTTTTATTCCCTGTGCCCATCACTGAAATGTCTTCCCTTCCTCAAATTCATTCATCTAAACCTTAACTTTTTTCTCAGGTGCCAGGTGGCTTGTATTTCTCCTGTGATCACTGCCTTGACAAAACTTACTTCCTCTCCTTAGCTTCTATCACAGACATTCTCTTTTGCTTCTTTTAAGAACTCTTCTTGGCCACTGCCTCTGTAGCTCCTTACAGCATACCTATGTGTGGGTAGATTTCCACTACCCAGACTCTCATTCCTGTCTCTTACCTTTCTGGAAATTCTCAGCTTTCATTTCTTTGGAAAAAAAATGTCCTCTCAAAATTTCTTTTCTTTCTAGAACTTCAATTATCTGTATATCTGATTTTCTCATCCTTGTTCTTATCTATTTTCTTCTTTTTCAAATTTTCCATCTATTTCTTTCCTTGTCATGTAATTTCTTTTTGTCTGTATTTGATAGTATATAATACATCATTTAAAGTGGCTACTTAGTTTTTTTAAAAATAACTTTATTGAGATATAATTTACATACCATAAAATTAAACTATTTTAAACATACTTTTCAATAATTTTTAGTAAATTTACCCAGTTAAGTAACAATCATTAATGATTCGGATTAGAACATTTCCATCTCCCCTAGAAGAGCTCATGGCATTTATTGTTAATCTTCATATCCACTCCTGGTCCTAGGTAAACACTAATGTATTTCTGTCACTGTGGATTTGCCTTTTATGGACCACACACACACACACTCACACACACATATGAAATCATACCGTAAATAATATTTACATCTGGTTCATTTCACTCAGTATGTTTTTGAGATGTTGTTGCATGTGCCCATCCTTTGTTCTTTTTATTGTTACATATTGTGTCATTGTACGGCTATTCCACACTTCCTGCTACAATTCTATGGTTAACAATTTTCCCCAAGTGCTTTTCTCACAAACCAAAAGAGCCTGTGAGACAGAGGTGTTTCCTTGTGTTTTGTCGCTGTGACTTGCTGGCCTTTCTCACCACAGTCCACCCATCTCCTGAACATATGGTCTTTGAGAGTCACAACCTAACGCCAGTGTCTTGGTTCCATTCTGACCGATGCAGGTCCAAGCCCTGGACTCCTCCTCTTGGAGGCAATAGAACTAAGACCTCGCTCTATCTTCAGGGTACACAAAGTACCAACTTCCACTTTTCACTTCTGTTTCATCTTACTCTTCATTTTGGCCTTTTATCATTTTGGCCTTTTATCATTTTGGCCTTTTAGTCATGTAATCATATGCTTTTCTAAAAAAGTATGTTTTTTCCATTTTATTTAGAATTTCTGGGTATTCTCTACATGAAGATGTTCAGGATATTCAATGTGCTTTAGAACACAGATGGACCCCGGAAGCCAGTGATGAGGTCACTATGCGGGCATCAGAGTTCACATTTGTGAGGAGCAGGTAAGCTTCAGTATGTGCCCTGTCAGTTGCCTTGCTAAAAATGCGAGCTAGGTTGTTACTAGCTCTAGCTCCCAAGTAGAAGTGATACAGATTTTTATGTTTTGCTTTCTATACTGGTGATTGAACCAAACTCAGGCCCTGAGCATGCTAGGTAGGCAGTCTGCCACTGAACTATGTCCCCAGCCTTTTGTTTTTCTTTCTTTGAGTTTTATTTTGAGACAAGTACTCTTAAATTGCCTAACCTGGCCTTGAACCTGTGATCCTCCTGCCTCAAACTCCCAAGTAGCCTGGCTAATGAGATGGCCCATTGTGATGTCATTTTGTTGTTCTTTATGGGAATAAATGCACCTTAAAATTTTTAAGAAATAGAGTTCTGAAGACTACATTAATTCTATGCAGTCTCCACTATTTTGAACTTCTTGACTTATGGTGTACTCTGTAATAGTAAAATTTCTAGGCAATAATAATTACAAAGGAAATAGGGGTGGGGCTACCAGGAGTCATTATTTAATGGAGAGATTTATTAATTTCCAAAGCTTACTGTAATCTTTCCTAAATGTAGATGATTCTTAACATTCCTGCAACTATAAGCACAGATGAGCAGAATCGACTTCACCGTGGTCCTCCACATCCTCCCAGCTTCCCCAGATCACAGAGCTAAGGGTCTTGCCAGTCCACAGGTATCTACAGATACTGTTTTATTTTAAACAATGTTATCATCAAAGTTACACAGCATTATTGGAAGAGTGAAAATTTTGGATTCTTTTAAAGACCATGAGGACTAAATGGTATTCATTTTGGGGGGTGGCTGGATCAACAGGAGCAGTAATATGTCTTTGCTTTAAGAAGCAGTGAATGCCAGTCTTCCATCCTCCTAGCTCCCATTTTTGCCTGAAGGGTGAAAAGAGATCTCTGGGGACCTTTCTAGCTGTAGGTCTCCTGCCTGCCTTAGCTTCAACTTTTGCTACAAGGGGTTAAAAGCAGGAAGAATCACAACGACGCAGGTACAAAGAGAAATGGAGTAAGACAGAGATTGCCTCTTACAATTCTTAACATTTTCTTATTTTGCTAAGTTTTTTTTTTTTTTTCCAGAAAGTAAAGCTTAACTGCCAACAGGGGTTTTAAGGGCATTGTTGACTACATACAAAAGCTGAAAAAATATGAATTAATTTTAATTCCATAATAGGTCCCTGTGGTTGCTGTCTATCTTAAAGGAAGGATTAAAAGAGAGAAAACATTTCATTCTATTAGCTACACATTATAGTTAATGCTAGTCTGACTTTAAATCTTTGTTTATTGAGTGTATTAGATGTAATAGGTTTGTCAAACTAGTTCTTCCTACTGGAAGTCTCAACTTAAACCTCTTCTAAATCAGTCTCGACTTTAGTGGGTTCAACAGCCTTACTCACAGTGATTTTAATTCTGCGGAAATAATTACTCAGATTTCCACACAAGCTTTACCTTTATCTGGGGTAAAGATTACCTTTATCTGTTGTCAAAGCCACTGGTGCTGATATACCAACTAGGCAAGACAGCCCACAGAGAAAAGAACATCTGTTGATTAGATAGTCCTTATTTAAGATCTAAGAATTTTTATATCAGTGATCTGAAATTGTATCTTTTCTCTTCTTTATTAAAACATATTTGCAATACATAATGAATACATTCATCATGGAGAAATGCCAGCATTAACTTGCAAGTTCTCAAAGTAAAAGGTTAAGGAAAGAGGTAAGGAGATACTTTTCCTAAATTCATGCTGAGAATTAAGGCTAGTGGTTAATCACTTTTCATTCCTAAGATTTCTGTCCGAGCACTTTTTGGTGGACAATATGATTTGTACTTTTCTCAGAATAAACAGTTTTTGACTATGGTTGTTAAAATAATATATTCAAATTGTTAATAATTCCAACAGTTATAGCAAAATAGTTAAAAACAATACCATACCCTAATTGGGTCACTTAGAAACAACCAGGGTTAATATTTTAGGGTACGTCCTTTCAAGTTTTTTCTAAGTGCTGCCCACACTATGAATTAGCATATGTATAGGTTATGCTCATAAAGCTCAATTATACTATAAATGTCGGATATAGTCTTTTTTCCTTCGCTCACTGTTAACTCATGCACATCTCTCAATATCTGAATACAGATCCTCATCAGGGCCTGAAAGGGCCTGACAGAATTCCTGGAAGAAATTTATCCAGTTTTCTCTTGGTAAATCTCTTACTTTTCTGTTATAAACATGGCTGATAGAAATAACACATTTATATTTTGTGTGGCTGGACCAATTATTTGTTTTCTTGTGTGCACGCATGTGTGTATTCTGTGATGCTGAGATTGATCCCGGGGCCTCATGCATGTTAGGCAGGTGCTTTACCACTGTGCTACACACCCAGTCCCTTGTAATCTTTAAAATAAATAAATGTCCCCCGTTGATCATTCATGATCTACCAGTCTGCAAATCTTTGCCTGGTCTTTTAGGGGTCATCAGGAAAACTGTGAAGCTGAGTCTTAGTGCTACTGCCTGTAGTTTCTTGGATTACTCTCCTTCCCGCTTACTGTGACACACATGTATTCCAGCTGGCACACACGTGAGTGCACACATACAGGGACAGATCTGCACATTGATGCCTGTAACATTTTAGTAAATGAAGTTCTCCCCAATAACACTGAGCAAATGCACCAAAAATATGCTGATTTTGCCATTTTACTGATATGTCTACATTTTGGTATTATGTTTGGCAAGTATGTCTCAAATACTGTTTCAAAATATGAGGAACTTTGAGTTCTAAACTTTGTTCTAAAAACAAACAACTTTGAGTTCTAACTTTGTTCTAAAAACAAAAACTGAAACCTTTTTTCATCAAGTCTCTCAGAAGATAATCTCAACTGGGAAAAAATCATTGTTTAATACTAAATATGGAGAGTCATTATTTGGAGAAAGAGGGGTGCCATGAGATCGTATGAAGGGAGTGCCATGCTTCATCAGCCCCAGCTCCTGGCACCTCGCTCATTACTGGAAAATGACAGCAATAATCATACAGTATTAATCATTGCTGTCCCAATAATTATGTATTTATAAATATTATTAATATAAATACACTTATAATATCATATATATTATACATTATATAAATAACATATATTATAAGATAAGTATATAGTATATAAATATACTATTAATAATAAATATTGTTATTAATTTTTATAATTATTTATATTTGCAGAGAACTCTATTCAAATACATTTTGTCTTTTATCATTTATAATGATCCAGGGAGGGGAACCTAGAGGTTTATTCTTTTCATAAATGAGGACATTGCGCTTCGTTTACAAAACAGAAACAGAAGTGGCTTGCTTGAGGACGCCCCCCAACACGGGCCTGAAGAGCCTTGGTCTCCTACTCAGACTGTGGGGTTCTTTCCATTTTAACTACATTTCCAGTGTAGGTGTCGTTAGTAAATCTATCATTCGGTAAAGTCTTTCCATGATGATGGTTTTCCACTGCAGAGATTAAGTCCATGAATAACATTCAGAGTGAGATCATTTTCTCATAAAACTTCTGTTAATAAAACTATTCCACAACTGATTTGTAAAATATCCATCAAGTGTGAATTTGTAGACCAGTTCCTTGGCATTTTTAAATGGAATTTTAGGGACCCATTTAGGGAGAAAAGAAAGTGGTGTCTGATATGTTTTAATTTTCACGATTCCAATCTCTGGATACATCTTCCTTATACAGGATTTCTGGCTCTAAAAACCATCTCTAAAAGTTCTTTTATCAATTTATATATTTTATAAAATATAACAGATTCTCCTGCATAGGTAATGGTACATATTTTGTGGCATAATCGCTATTGACATTTGAACACATTTCTTCCATTTTTGGCTTTCTTTTCCATGTCTATATTTGGTTTAGATTTGTTGTTGAAAATTGATGGAGTATTGTATTAAAATAAGGTTTGGGTCCCGCTGTCATGATTTCAAGTTATATCGTTAGCATCCCCCATGTCACAAAATCAGTAAAGTACAAGATTTTCATGAGCTTTTTTTCCCCACAATTCCTATTTAAATGCAAGTCTTTTGTATTAGATGTCCATTTTGTTTCAGTCAGATCATGATGATGCAGGCAGGCAAGCCTGGCCTCCCCCTGCATGTCCTGGCCGGTTATAGCTCCTTCGACAGTGTATGAGAATGTTCTTTTCATTGCTTCTTCCAGAAACCTGTCTTTAAATATTCATTACGATTTTTTTCTACTTTTTTTTTTTTTTGAGGATATTGAATATAGGATCTTGCCAATGAGCGACATCCCCAGCTGCTTTTGTTTTTACTTTCAGGGGGCACTGCGGCTTAGCTCGGGGCTGTCCCCCAGAGCCTCTTGTGTTTGGGAGGTGGTTGTTAGGTGGGGCACGATATTTATTAGTGGGTTAGTTCTCTGGCGCTTGCAGGCTTGTTGTTTGGAGGTAGGGCTGAGTTGAAGGCGGGTAGCCGGGACGCGACTGGGAGGGCAAATCACCCTCCCCACTTCCTTCCTGCTCTCTCTGCTTCCTGGCTGCTGTGGGCCGAGAGCACTTCCACCAGATGGGTTTACGTGAGGGGGTCTTCATCCTTCAGCAGAAGGGCTGATAGTGAGGGCACATGTGGCTCTTGGCACTTCTTTAGTAAGGCCCATGTGGCAGTCTGTTTCAAGCAGGCAAATATGAGTCACACACTCTCTGCAGTTCTTGAAGCAGTGGTAATCTTCCCTCATCCTAACACCAAGTTGGTTGCCAGTGCCCATCCCCATCCCCATGTAAGCTGTTTTTCTTTTTCATGGGATACTGGGGTATTTTGATTGGAACATCAGAACACTCCATGAGTGAGTTATAATGAACCTCCTAAAACACATTTTAAAACTAGAAACTTCCACTGGTTTATTTTTTGTTAATGGTGCTATCCATTGTAGGTGACTGTATTTGTGAGACATGCAAAGCACAGCATAGCTTTCTATGTTTCTCTTGTTTTTAAAGTAGAAGGCCTTGCTGACATCCAAGGAGCAGGCCATTCATCCTTGTTCCACATTATGTAACAATGTCTTATCTAGCAGAGGGCTTTTTATCCTGACTTCGTGGGCAGAACTGACCAAACAGGGAGACAGCTGAGTTCTCTCCTTCCTTAGGAACGCCAAGCATGCTTATTCTCCGCTGCCATGAAGCCCTCCATGTTCTCTGCACAGTACCCTTTATGCCCCGTAAGCCCTGCTTGGCCCTTACGTCCAAAAATAAAAAGCGACTTGCTATTAGGCATCCTTGTTTTTAAAAAGTATTCCCAGTTCAGTGAGTAAAATGGCACCTTCAGTACTAATTATTCTATCTTTAATTAGTAACAAAAGCATTTCCCCATAGCTTTGCATTTAGATCTTTCATCAGTTTTCTTGAAATAGAGTCTCAGTTTTCTTGTTTATGAAGCATGATTTTATTTGTCTTTTTATTTGTCCTGGGAGGGATTTGACCCTAAGTTGTTTATGGTCTCATACCCCACATGTTCTTTCTCAGCCTTCCTTTGGACAACCTGCACAGCTTTTCCTAGTTATTTTTAGAACTTCCTAAAAGCATTCCTTGATCCAGTCTGACTTCTTTTCTCTTTACTCTTCATTACAGCTCTCAGTCGATCATCCGTGACCTCCTGAAGGGGCGGACTGTCCCTGTTTCTGTCCTCCTTGGGCTCCTTCCTGACATTTGATACAGTGATAACTCCACCTCTTGCAGAAACTGTCTTCCTCTTTGGCATCTGTGACTCGAATTCTGCTCCTAAGGGGAATCTGTGATGGAGTGGAAGAGTCTAGGCCAAAACACTGCCACTAACTTGTTGCTAAGAGGTGCTTGCCATGTTAATGTTTAGCTGCCACACTATGCGTGTTCTCCATCAAGGTAAACTAGGATGATAGAATGAGCTACAGAGCACTTTTATGTCACCTTTAACATGCATTCACTCAACAACTGAGATCCTGCTAAGTGCCAGAATCTATGCTGGAAGTAAAGGCTGCAAGAGGTGACCCTTTCCCCAGAAATGTAAAGCTTGTTGGGGGAACCACTGTGAATCGAATAATTTCACCAAAGTTACGTAGTTGCAACCGTGGTATGTCTGAAGAAGAACAGCATAAGACACCACAAGGGGTACAATAAGAGGACTGACCCACCCGACTGCAGAAGCACCCAGGGCTTCCCTGCAGAGGCTCATGCACTGAGACTATGTGGGATGCAACTCTGCAAAGAGAGAACAGAAACTACTCTCAAGCAGATCACTGAGTGGTGGGAGGGGCCTAGAGGTCTAGTGGGTACAGAGAAGCAATGTAACTGAGGCACAGAGGGAGAGTCGTGTGTTAGAGGTAGGTGAGGACCGGAATTTGTGGAACTCGTGGTGTCATACAGGTTGTATCAAGACTGATACTCATTTATGTAATGAGAGGCAACAAAGATGCCCTTAGTGCGTGCCTTCTGGGTATCTTGCATGGTAAAATGTGCATTTCTCAGAGATTTCTCTAGCTTCTCTGTGGAGGTGACTGGGGCAGGAACACACTGGATATAAGGAGACTGATTCTTTCTTTTTTTTTTTTTTCCTGACTCTTCCTTCTTTTTGATCTCAAAATGTATCCCCTTCTAGCCTCTGTACCCTATTTTTTAGCCACCTGCTGGATATATCTGCCTGGTGCCCCAGACCTTCAAGCATATTCTTCTAGTCTGAAAAATCTCTTCAATATTCCCCAGACACCCTCGTGTCTGGTCTGCCATCCTGTCACATACATGTCTAGTATGTAACTGTTGACAAAGATCACCTTCCTTTGATCAGCATGAGAATTTCTTTCTTACTTTTCTTTTCTTTATTTTGTGGTTTTTAGCTCTCACTTTATTTTTTTAATTAATTAAGATTATTGGTTCATTTTGGATATGTGTAATGATCACATTCATCATAGGAAATTTGTACCTGTGTATGATATATATTGATTCCTCTTTTTTTCCCATTCTCCTCTCCTCCCCTTTTGCCACCTTCTTTCCAAAAGCTTTGGTTTTACTTTATCTTTCTTTTCTTGTTCTTTTTTTCTTTTCCCTTCCTTCCCTTCCCCCTCCTCCCTCCCTAGTTTCTCTTCTGATTTGAACATTTTCTTCCAATTTTACAATATGTATTATACATTTGGGTCTTCATTTACCCTTTTGGCTTCCTATACCAGAGAAACAATGGGGTATTTAAACACATGTGTCTGATTTATTTTGCTTAAAAGTATGATCTCAAACTGTAACCATTTACCTAGAAGTACCTCAAGTTTATCCTTTATGGCTCCATTGTATTAAAATCCACATCTTCTTTATCCATTCATAAGCTGATGGGCATCTGGGCTGTTTAAAAACAAGATTTAGCTGTTATGAATTGTGTTGCTATAAAGATGAATGCACACATACATCACTGTGGTACGATGCTTTTAATTTTGGGGAGGAAGATACCAAGAAAAGGAATAACTGGGTCAAAAGAAACCTCTAGTCCTAGTTTTTTGAGGAATCTTCACACTGTCTTCTGCAGTGGTTTACCAGTTGCACTACCACCAACAGTGGACAAGGGTTCCTTTTTCTCCACAGCCCCTCCAGCATTTGTTATTACTTGATTTGCCAATAATTGTCATACTTTTGGAGTGAGATGGAATCTCAGCATTGTTTAATTTATATCTCTCAAATGATCAGTGATGCCGAACATTTTTTCATATGTTTATTTGCCATTTGTATTTCTTCGTCTGGGAAGTATCTATTCATTTCAGATACCCGTTTTTGGATAGGGTCTTTAAGTTTGGGGGTCTGATTTTTGAGTTCTTTATATAGTCTAGATACTAGCCTTTTTTTTTGTTTGTTTTTTTTTGGGAACCTCTGGCAAAGAGAATATCTGTCTGAGTTGTATGTTTGTGTTAGTCTCTCTCCAGGGTTACTTTCTTCAGGAGATCTGGGACAACAGTTGAGTCATTTGTATACTGCTTGCAATTCTCCTATCTGTGCCTTATGTGAGGAAGACACTCAACAAATATTTATCAAATCATTGTTACAATATAAAAAGTTATATGACTGAAACTCATTTGTCATTCTTTACTGCTGTCGTGGTTGCTACATGCTTTTGGAAATTAGGGACAAATGATTACATTATTATTCTCACTTAACTATTTATTCCCTTAACTCTTTGCCATCTCCAAGTGTAAAAATGTGAGTAAAGCATTTTCGAACTGTGTGCTATAAGAAAGAGGCAAACTAAACAATTCCTTGTAAGTTTCATTCTGGTTAGAAGCCAATGTAAATGCTGTGCTACAAGAACAAGCATATTTCCTTTCATGAACATTTGGCTGTTTATCCTGGGACCCCTTCCACCACCAGTTGCCCTCAATAGACTATTAACCCCTGCTTTGAGCCAGCAAACCAGATGTGGGTTTCTTAAGCAAATTATTGGTTATTTCACCACATATAGTTCTTGCAGTGAAGTGTCCCCAGTTTTCCAGAGCATTCCACAGAAATAGCATCATAGATTTTTCCTCCAACCTGTTAATTAGCATAATTATTTATCAGCCCTAAAGTTTGTGTTTGTTACATGGAAAGCTCAACAGACTTTCACTAGATAGAGCCCAGTGCTGTAGGCAAAAAAAATTCAGAAATTTTAAAAAACTGGAGATCTTTTGGAGGTTGAGAATACACGTTTCATTCCCCTTCTTGCTTCTGGGCACTCATTATCCCATGCTCAACCTAGACTGGTTTGTGTGGGCTGGGCTTCACCGATTGATAACCTGTTATTGAACTCATATATTGTTTAGACTGAGGGTTCGTTATGTGGCTTCTAAATTCCCACCCAGCTCTAATATTTGAGATCCATTTTTTTTAGATTTAAGGGGAAAAATGGTAAAACTGTAAACTTTCTACCCTGTTTTTCCTATCATTCTCCAAATTTCAGAACACATTCTTAGGATTCTTTAGTCACCTTCCCACCACACTCCTACCACATGTTGCTGCTCTTCCATCAACAGGGAAAAAAATACCTCACAGGTTAAATATAGAAATAGAAATGAGAATCCACTAACTTCTAATACGTCAGATATTAACTGAGAGAAATCTGCAAAACTAAAACAATGCCACTCTTCTTTCTTTCTTTCTTTCTTTCTTTCTTTCTTTCTTTCTTTCTTTCTTTCTTCCTGTTCTTATTTATTTTTTGGTTTTGGGGAAGCAATTTATTCATAAAAGTATGATCTTCACATTAACATATACTGCATTTATTAGTGTGCTAGGTAAATTAAGGAAAAATTCTCACATTTAATTTCTAATGGAGCAAACATTGATAGACAGTACTTATATAAACAGGAGCTCCTAGAGGGCCTTAATAGCTTTAAGGGTGTGAGGAAGTGCCGAGACCAGTAAGTCTGAGAGTTACTGAGTTTCACATATGACATATGTGAAAAGATGTATGCTATCAAGCTTCTGTCCTTATATTAGCAAATACATGACCCAGAGAAGAGTCATGTGTAAATGTTTCAATAACTTGACAAGAGCCACTACTAGTGGTTACACCTATTAGTTACCAGTCAATGGAAATGATCTCCAATAGTCCTAACCCCACATGCTGTAGAAACTAATCTCATGCACTTTTACCATCAACATGCTGTCAGAGGAAGAAGCCACGGACCTGAAGATGTGAGAAGCTGGTGGCTTTGGGGCTAACAGAAGAGAAAGAGGGCCATGTAATAGAGTCAATGAGGTGAGGGGAAATATTTGTGGGTAGGAACACTGGATATCTGCAAATTTTCTTGTTTTCCTTGAGAGCAGAAAATTTTCATTTTTAGAAGGCATCTGCTGCCTTCATTGTGGTTTTTGTGAAAACAATAATTAGTAGCTTTCAGCTGATTTCACGTGCAAGTTACTGTTGACTTGAGGCCGGACCATAGATAAATGCATACTCAAATGTGTAAGTAGAAGTTTGAATGGCTCAACCACAAGATGTTCGGATTTGAGTCCAACACCTGTAAAGCCAACATGTCTGGAAACTTCCTGCGACTGTGTTGCATTTTACTCAGTTATTGACAAAAACTTCCCAGCAAACAATGTTTTATTACCACATTAGTGCCCATCCTCACATTCCAAGACAGACCTTCCACACATGGTTGGAAGTCATTTCCATTTAGTTCCTGGAACCAAAATCATAGCATCACTGCCACATTTTTACCAGTGTCAAGGCTTTCCAAAGAGTAGAAAGAATTGTAGCAACTATTCATTAATCAGTTTTTCTTAAGTTATCAAAGACATCAGTTGATAAAGGTAAGAGATGTGGAGCTCAGCTTTTGGACACAAATAAGCTCCTTCAACATATATATATATATATATGTTATGGTTTATACATTGTGTCAACTTAAGCAGTTAAGAAGTTTAACTGAGAGACTCAGCAGGGATCCAGGGTTCTTACTTTGTAAATATCCTCATCCTGTGCAAAGGAAGGCAAGGACATTTTGAGTGTTAGACCCGTCCTGAAAAGGGGGTGTTACACCCACCCTGATGGGGGATGGCCTGTGTATAATATAAGGGAGGAGAGGAGGCTTGTTTTTTTTCTTTTGCTTTGGCTGCTGCCTTGAAGTGTTGCCCTTGTGCCATGCCACCCTGCCTCGGAGCCAGCTGATGATGGACTGCAATCTCCAAAATCTGTAAGCTAAATAAACCTTTCCTTGCTTCACTTTAGGTGTCAGGTGTTTTGTCCCAGCAATGAGAGAAAAGTAACCAAGACAGAATTTGGTACCGGAAGTGGGGCCATTGCTGTGGCTGTACCTGACCATGTGGTTTAAGAGCCTTTGGAAATGGTTTGTGGGAAGAGTTTGGAAAGGTTCAGAGATGTCACCTGATTGCACAGAGCTGGAACAGCTTAGGCTGTTCTGTAGGGGAGATTCTGGTCAGAGCTCAGGAGACCAGAAATTTGATAGAAAGCCTGCCAGTAAGGACCAGGCTCAGGAGGTTTCTGCTGGGAAGAAGGACTGCATTGGGTGCTAGACTCCACATGATCTGTGTTATGGCTTGGCAGAAAGTTTGTCTGCATTTGGCTCCTGTCCAGAGACTTTGCTTGAGACTAAGGTTAAGGATGGTGGACTGATTAATCTGGCAGAAGAAATTTCAAGGCAGTTGAATGTTGAGGCTGTGGCATGGCTATTGTTGGGGGCTTTTAGCCAGATTTATATCATGAATCAAGAGCAAAAAGCCCAGCATGGTGATTTGAAACGTGAGTTTGGCCAGAAAGGAAGCTGCAGTAAAGCTGTGGATTGTAAAGACAGAGCTGAGATGTCGATTGCTGAGAAGGAACAGAAATAGTAAAGATGGCCTGAAGGCAATGCAAAAAGCAGCAAATCTCAAACCTTTGCAGCTTCCAAACTGCAAAAGTGAAAGATCTTACTTGGAGGAGAAAGCCTCAGAGCACCATATTCCAGAATGGTGGCAGAGGCCACAGGAGGTTCCAGAATGGCAGTGACATAGAGAATCTGTTCCTCACAATCAGGTTCAGAGTGCCCAGCGATCCAGGCCCTCAACCCCTACAGTGAAGAGAGAGGAAAGTCTGGCTACTGCTCCAGGCAGCAGCAGACCTCAGCATCATCCACGTTGTGATGGTTTTAGGTGCGTGCAGAAAGCACAAGCTCTGATGTTAAGAAGGCTTCCACCACCAGGTGTGGTGGCTGACTCCTGTAATCCCAGAACTTGGGAGGCTGAGACAGGAGGATCGTTGTGAGTTTGAGACCAGCCTGGGCTACAAAGTGAGCTCAAGACCAGCCTGAATGGCATAGTGAGACCCTGTCTCAAAAAGACAAGGGCTGGGGATCTAGATCAGTGGCCTAAGTGCCTGTCCGGCAAGCGCAAGGTCATGAGTTCAATCCCTGGTGCCGCAAAGAAAAAAAAAGAAGAAGAAGAAGGCTTCCACCCCAATTTTAGAGGGCCTGGAAGGCCAGGCAGTATGCCCCTGAGAGGGCAGTGTGTGAAGCTGTGAGCGTGACGCCAATGATGCAATGGAAACCCCAGAAGTTTGGAAATGCCAGAAGCATGGATCATCTAAGGAAAGCTGCAAAGATTGAGCAGAACAAGCCCAAGAGAGAAGTGGTGGTAACTAAAACCACCAGAAATGCTGTAGGGGTGGAACTACACAAGCCCTTTGGAGCTCACAATTTGCCAGAGTCCTTCAGACGCTGGACAAGCAACTATAGGAGTTAACATTTGCCCTGCTGGATTTTGGACTTGCTTTGGTTCCAGTGCTTTATATTTCCCTGTTTGTAACTTTTGGAATGGTGGTGCTTATCTTGTACCTTTGCATGTTGGAAGTGTTTAACTTTGTTTTCATTTGTACAGGGGCTTGCAGCTAAGAGTTTGCCTTCCATCTTGGAGGAGACTTGGGACTTGAACTTTTCAGCAATGCTGAAACTGTTAGGACTTTGGCAACTCCTGCAGATGGACTAAATGCCTTTTGCATAAAGGGACGTGCATGAGTCTTTGGAGGTCCTAGGACAAAATGTTATGTTTCTAATGTAATATAATGTTGATAGGCTTAATGCTGGTTCTTAAGGATTGTTAAGCTGTGTTATAATGTTCAAGTTGCAAAATGTTAAAAATAAATATGCCTTTGTATTTGGAGGCTGACTTAAAGAAATATGTCTGGTTGTCTAGTTGACAAGGGGTGAATTGTTATGGTTTATACATTGTGTCAACTTGAGAAGTTTAGAAGTTTAACTGAGAGACTCAGTAGGGATCCAGGGTTCTTACTTTGTAAATATCCTCATCCTGTGCAAAGGAAGGCAAGGACATTTTGAGTGTTAGACCCATCCTGAAGGGGGGGTGTTACACCAACTCTGAAGGGAGTGGGGTGACCTGTGTACAACATAAGGGAGGAGAGGAGGCTTATTTTCTCTCTTTTGCTCTGGCTGCTGCCTTGAAGTATTGCCCCTGTGCCATGCCACCCTGCCTTGGAGCCAGCTGATTACAGTCTGAAATCTCCAGAATCTGTAAGCTAAATAAACCTTTCCTTGCTTCACTTTAGGTGTCAGGTGTTTTGTCCCAGCAATGAGAGAAAAGTAACCAATTCACTATATTTCAATCTTTTTCTTCCTACTCACTCATTAATACAGCTAAAGCACCTCTTAAAATAACCCTCAACAGTTTCAGAAGTGCCCAAGACATTCAGGAGTGTATCAGTTATGGTGAGGAATAAGTCCAATCAGTTTATATACTAACTCCTATTCAACCCAAAGTAGTTCTCCCTCATCTCTGGCACTTTGAAAACTATTTATCATGATCTGTACATATCTTTTAAAATTTATGTGTGTGTGTGTGTGTTCTGATTCCCTCTTTATACTAGAATATAACTCACTGACAGAGTACTTTTGTTAAAGCTAGCGGGACCTGGAATAGTGCCTGGCTGTCACAGGTTGTCAGTGCTGGTGGATAAAAGAATGAGGTTCCAATGCCCCTCCCGAAAATGTTTCTCCAAAGACTCTCCTCTGATGAGATCTGCTCTGAACCTCCAATTTTTAGGTCACCAACATTTGCAGTTGTGTCTTTGCAGGGACAGGTTCAGAAAGAAGTACAAGGCAGGTTTCTGTCACTGAAAAGCCCACAGTCAACTTGTTGCCATACCATTAAGCTTCCTGCAGAAAACAGAAGATAATTTGGAACAATGTCAATAAAGGGACTATAAAGAACAGATGAGGTTTGAAGAACTTAAAGATTCCTTGTCTGGTCATGAGAAGGAGCTGCTGTCTTCTCAGCATATATTTATGAACCTCAAACATGTATTCCATAACGGGAAGGTTCGGAGGGCCTGAGACACACAGAGAGGAAATGCAATTAGCTTTGTGAAATGGTACCAGAACAGCACCATAAGTCTGAAGAGAAGTCATAGAAGTAGAAGCCAAGATAGGAAGGACAAGAGTAGGAGGAAGACTAGCATGGTGAAAAAAGAAACATCATGTGAATGTTCAGACTCAGTATGTATATATTCTGGACCTAATACAGGTTTGTGACTGCCTGATGATAACAATGAAATGTTCTTAAAACCATGGCTACTATAATTTCTAGGTCTATTCTGAAGATATTTGTATGTCCTTAAGTTTTGGGAGTATTTAGAGCATGATATCCTTAATACTAAGCATCTTTATAGAAAAACTTCCAAGAGTTATGCGACTTAATCTAGGCTTTACTCCAAAGTAACAGAGATTTGCCTCCACCTCCTCCCCACTCAGGATAAAGAGGGAGCAGTTTGGCCGTGGGCTGCAGAGACTTTGCCCTGTACTGCCCCACACGGAATGTACACTATACAGTATCTGGCCCATGACAAGGGTTCAAAACATGGTGGCGATAAGTGTATTAATTCCCAGGGGATAACTTGAGTTTTTGAATTTTAGATGGCCTTCTTAAGAAACTCGAAACAATCAAACTGGAATTGCTTCACAGACCTTTCATTAGCACCACTCAGAGTTGTTCTCAAAAGCAGCAAATCCAGCCAAAACCCCACTTAGGAGATCTGGCTCCAGAGCCTCTGCTGTGGAAATACTGGATGTCCTGCCTGTGTCCCCTCAGCACTTGCTGCTCCTAAGCAAAGGCGCTCCTTCCTGCCTGCCTGTACTCTCTCCTTAGGCTCCCTCTGACAATAGGCACAGGTAGACCAGAAGCTGGACTTGGGATAAGTACTTTATTGATTCCTTCCCTGGGTGGGAATTGCTTCCAAACCTGTTCTTCACAGCTCCTCCTAGCTTTTTAGTAGAACTTAGTGCTGGTTGCCCATGAGTTTCCTTCTCTTTTCTGTTCACGTCCACTCCTTTCCTGGTTCTTCCTGGATCACTTCCTAAGTAAACTACTTGGACTCACATTCCTTCTCAGGGTAAGACACTGCCTACTCTGAAATTCTTAGCTTAAATTTCCCTGTGCTGTACTATTTCCTTTCTCTTAGCAAACTCTTCCACTAGGAAACAACCTCATGTTGAATATTTGTAGCTTAGAAGGAATTTAAGCCAAGGCATTGCATGTAAATTCAATGTGCTTTGCCTTCACCTCTACCATGAGCCCGGGGGAGCATTCAGTAGGCTTGACTTTCTCCTTCCTACGTTACTGTCCTGCTTTGTATTCCAAAATGCAGTATGCTTTGTCCCTCTTCACTCTTCACTGATCTGGTACCCTTGTATCCTTTGGAAAACAGTCACTTTGTAGAAAAAGAGAAAAAAGAGATACATGAATAACTGTTGTCTTTCTTCTCTTGTCTCTCCAGTGCTGGTTTAGACTTTTGCTTTTATCTGTTATGTTTCTATAGATGGCCTCTAACGCTATGTTGTCACCACTGATATTTCATCAGAATCCTGGTCTCCCATGGTCTACAAACATTTCTCCTGTGTGTCCTCTATTTTCAAATACAGCCAATGTGTGCAAATAAAATATCTCCTCTTCACTTTAGAACTGTCTCCTTTTCTTAAATTGTCCACTACTATCCAAGACAGTACCACTCCCATCACTTCTCTGATTTACACTTTAGCATCTGTGGGTTTATTTCTTTCATTTGACTTCTCAACTCTATTATTCCCTTACTCTCTTTCTTAACCATGGACTTGCTTATTCCATGTTGTCCTATAGAAAGCTGGATTAAGTTTCTCCAGATTCTGCATGCACTATGTCACTAGAAAGCTCAAAAAAGCAAACATACACACAAACAAGAAAACAACAACTAGGTTTTAAGTAACTTCATGATAAAATTCAAATTTCCTAAAATGTTTGGGTAATATTCTTTCTTTCTTCTTTTGTTTGTAGCTTCTATTTTAGAGCTACTGTAATCTGGCTAAAAACTCTTTATTCAATTTATCTTCATTCCAATTTTACTATCTCTTGTTATTGTTTAATTCCACTTACCTATTTCTCAATTCTCCTATCTAACCAGGGTGACTTAGCCCATGCCTTCCAAACAAGGTCACTCTTTTTTTTTTTTCCAGTTCTGAGGAATGAATCAAAGGACTTGCACATTCTAGGCAAGCTCTTAACCACTAAGTTGGGTCCCCAGCCCTCTGCTGTTACTGTGGATTTTTGCTCATGATTCTGCCCTATTTATAAGAAACATAGCTTGAGTTATTACTGTGGGGTACTATGCAGAACATATATGTGTTATATATTATCTTCTTTGATTCCTACAAGGGTACATGCTCAGAGTTATTATTGCCTATATTTTATAGATAGATCAACTGAGGCACTAAGAAACTAAGGTGTATTGCCACTGGAGGGTAACTGATTCTTCAGGGAAATGTGTATTTGTTTGACTTATCACTATTACTTCAAGACTCAGATTGAAGTTATTTTAATGTTTAAGGTTGTCAAGCTGTAAATTATTTTTGTGCAATAAAGATTCAAAATTTTAGTTTGGTAGGAGAGGGATCACCAAAAGTTACAGTAGTGGAGGTGGTGTTTGTGGTGGTGGAGGGGGAGCATAATTGGTTTTATTTTAACATTAGCAATCTTATTTCAGTATTCTGATTCTTGTTAATGTATTCTGCTGAGTCAGCCTTATTATACTATCGATCTCTGCATTAATGAGCTAATAGATGTGTGAAAGTCACATAGTATATGTTTTTATGAGACTCATGTACTTAACTTTTAGATAAGTACACTTGGACAATATGGAGCCTACACATTTAAACATTATGCTTAATAAATGCTTCCAGTTGCAGAAAACCTCTCTTACATATCCAAATTCTCCCCTATTTTATAAAATTTAAATCTTTCTTGAGTAGTTCAGTTCATGCTCATCATTTTCTTCCTGAAATTCTAGAGTATTTGTTGGTCTTGATGTAATATTTTAATTCTTACCTTCTTGTCTTATTTATCCATCCATCTCAATCTCCATTTTCAGTTTGCTATCCACCTCTCTTTCCCCTCTTTCAGATGGACAGAGAGTCCTATGAACTACTCCTTCAAGAAGCATTTGAAATTATTACACATTTCTCAACCTCTCCTCCATCTCCAAGTTACTTATAATAGCTTTAGGCACATAGTATGTGTTTAGTAAATGCATGTTGAATCAGATTTAATTTAGCTTTGTAGATTAACCTTTACTATTTCTTAGAATACTCCTGATTTATATTTAAACAACTCTAGACAAAACAGAGAGGGATTGTATCCAAGAACAAGTGGCCTTTAGGAAAGAATAATAGTGACCAGGAAATTCTATTATCACATAAGGAGGGGAAAAATGTCTTTTGTAAGCGTGAGGATACTAACAGTTAGCTTTAGAATTTGCCCACATAGTTAAACCTCATTCCAAATACCACTTTTCTACAAAGCCAGCCCAGTGGCAGGAAATCTGTGCTGCCCTTTTCAACCACAACCCCATTTAATTTCAAAACAAGGGCAGATAAAATATGCTAATATGCAGAAAATTTCCCCACTGCTATTCATTGGGAAGTCCCTTCCAGTGTGAAAGTTCAGTCTTCCGTGAATTCACAAACAAATGATTGCTCTTCTTACTGGCATTCCACACTGGTGATAAAACATGTCAGTGAATCAGACTTGGCCTTATTGTATGAGTTTTCTTCTGGAAGGTACTATACTCTTTGCCTTGAAACCCATGTGGGAATGCTTCTGGGTGAACACGTATAATGTTTTAAAACAACTGCAATTCTATCTGCTGGGGCAGTAACAGGAAATACTCTGGGGCTGCCAGTGAGTGGTGGTGGTGGAGGTGGTGTTGGTTGGTGGAGGTGGTAGTGGTGGT
>RJWT010000988.1:0-54055 GCA_004365215.1 Cuniculus paca
TGTGGCACCAAGGATTGAACTCACAACCTTGCACTTGCCAGGCAGGCACTTAGGCCACTGAGCTAGATCCCTGGCCCTTGTCTTTTTGAGACAGGGTCTCACTATGCCATTCAGGCTGGCCTAGAGCTCACTTTGTAGCCCAGGCTGGTCTCGAGCACACAACAATCCTCCTGTCTCAACCTCTCGAGTGCTGGGATTACAGGCATGAGCCACCACACCTGGCCCTTCAAATCTTGACCGAAAGCCTTGAACATCAGACAGCCTGACATTGATTTCTGAATTCCTGGGCCATATAATGCATAACTAAATTTTTTTTAACTCTGTTTAATTTGGGGTAATCTGTTACACAGCAGTGGTGATTGGAACAGTTATATCTAACAGCCAGCAGCAACTATTTTTCAGTGGGAAACCTAAAGAAGCACTTGTAGGGAGTATCTATGGATACAAAATTTAGAGTCACCACATATTGCAAAGTATGGTTTCGTATCGGATATTTAGTCATAGTCTAGATGAAGTATAGTAATCAGAAATTTGTGTGTGTGTGTGTGTTACCAGGGACTGAACCCATGGGCTCCCCATTCTAGGAAAGCTCTCTTAACACTGAGCTACACCTGTATTTTTTATTTTGAGAGAAAGTCTTACTAAATTGCCCAGGATTGTCCTGAATTTTTAACCCTCCTGCCTCAGTCTCCTGAGTAGTTGGGATTGCAGGTGTGTACCACCACACCCAGTCAGGAGCGATCTTTTATCATTTAGTATGATTCTGTATCATGGCTGACTTCTGCCTTTATCAGGCTTTCAGGAAACCCAAGAAAGTTCACTCCAGGTCAGGTTTATCCATAAAGAAGTACTCATTGAGAAAAGCTGGGTAGCAATATTAATTTAGTCAGAATAGAACTAGAGCAAATTCTAAGAGGAAGTAGTTCGTGGACTTTTTCTATATCAATACTCCTTATGCCTTACCATTCTCATTAGTTCCATGATTCTAAACAACATCCATTAAACTGTAGACTCCCATATTTTTGCTCCCAACCAAGATAATCCTCCTAAATTTCAGACTCACACATCCAAGCACTTCCTGAACATTCTATTCTGATGTCTTCATAGACATCTCAAAGTCATCATGTCTACAACTCCTGAATTGGATTTCTGATCTGCCCTACTCTACAGACTTCCCCACCTTAGTGGATGGTAATTTTTTTTAAAGCTTTAATTGAGATGGAATCCACAGAAGATACAGTTTATCCATTTAAAGTGGGTAATCCAGGCTGGGGATATAGCTCAGTAATAAAGTGCTTCCTTAACATGCGTGAGGCCCTGGGGTTTGATTCCTAGTACTACAAACCAAACAAACAAATAAGTAAAATATTTGTGTGTTTATTGTAGGACTGAGGATTGAGGCCTGGGCTTTTGCATTAAACTACACCCCCAGCCCCCCCTTTTTAAAAATTAATTAATGAATTAGTTTTTTGGTTGGTTGCTTTTTTGAGCCAGAGTCAGGATGGCCTCGAACTCACAGTGATCCTCCTGTCTCAGTTCCTGTCGCCACTACATCCAGCTCAAACTCTTACAAATAATGCTCCTGTGCATGTGTATGTGTAATTGATGGACACGTTTTATTTTGTCTTTTAAACAGAAGCTCTGGCCATAGTTAAGAGCTAGGGAAGGAAAAAAATTGGTAAGGAAGTGATCCACTGGAACCCTGTAGATCAGGACGCTTCCTGGAGAGAGGAACTAAAAGAGATAGAACCGAAGGAGGAGGAGCTGGGGGAAGGTCCCCAGGAACAGGGGAAGGCGTCTTGAGTGAGGAAAGAATAGGAATTTCTTCCCCTAAGGGGGTATAAAAATTACATTTTTTGGTTATAAAAATAATACGAGGGGCTGGGAATTTAGCTCAGTGGCATAAGTGCTTGCCTGGTAAGTGCAAGGTCGTGAGTTCGATCTCTGGCACCAAAAAAAAAAAAATGATAGTCTGGGAGTATGGGCTCAGTTTTGGAGCACTTGCCTAGCATGCATAAGGTCCTGGGTTTGATCCCCATACCATCAAAATAAAATAAAATAAAATAAAATAAAATAAAATAAAATAGGAATGTGAAGAATGCTGTAATTGGTGGCTGAGAATGTGGGTTCTCAAGTGAGCGGGCTTAGTCTGAATCCTGGTACTGTGCTTCATGAGTTATGGAACCATGGACTCGTTACCATTGTTTGTGTCGTGTGCTGGTCGTCACACAGTACAGTGTGGCAGGGGATTGGACCAGGGCGTGAACACCAAGAGGCTGATGCTATAGCATCACTTAACCTGGTGCGTGACATGCTCATCATAGTGTCAGTATTAAGATGTTATAGAGATGTATCAAGCTGATAGATGACACCATTCCACCATTTAGATAGATTAGGTATTTTTAAGGTGATTTTTTTTTTCCCCTAAGGGAAGTTACTAGTAATATGACCGTCATTTCACAAATTTTTGCTACCACATTCACAAGAAAAAGTTTATTAATTACTGAAAATATGCCTTAGGAAAATGAACTTTTTTTTCCAGTACTGAGTTTTGAACCCAGTGTCATACATGCTAAGCAAGCCAGGCCACTGAGCTACATCTCTGGCTTGAACATTAACTTTTGATTCCTTTTACCTCTGACCTGTAGAGTTTGTATATAACATCCTTGTTCTTCCTTCCATTCAGCCTGTGATAACTCTGCATTTGGGGCCTCACACACCATCTCTGTCATCAGTAAGTTGATGATTTTCTTATGAGATCAAGTAAGAAATAGGTCAGCAGTGAAGGGAACACCCTGGCTGTATTTGCCCAGACTGGCTGATGCTATGGAGGACCCGCCCCCTTCCACACTCGCCCCTACTTTATGCTCTGCAGAGCAGCTGTTCCCAGCCTTGCAGGGAGCAGCGGCACTGCCATCAGAAGACTGAGGGAGGGACACAGCAGGAGAAGGCTTCGTGAGGCCAGCGAGTGGCAGATAGGACAGACAGTATTAGGATGGCTACCAGTGAAGAAAGCATGGGGAGGGTTATCTGTTAACTAGCTAAGAAGAGAGAAGGCCTTTGAATGTCTCTACCACGGGGCACTTTTCAGCAGAGCCCTCAAACTCAGGGGACAGTGCAGCGGTGTATGCAAGGCAACTGTGTACCTAAAGAAAAATCACAGCTGTCGAGGAGTCTTGCAAAGTCAGTTTGGGTGGTTAGTAGTTAGTAGTAGCTTCTTTTGTAAGAGCCAGATTAATTTCCTAATGCTGTTTTTCTACTTTAATGTTATTGCTTTAATCATTAGAATACCACCGATTCCTTCAGGCAATAGGAAGCTATTGAAGATTTAATGAGATTCATATTGCTCATGCTTAAATGTTGATGACTTCCTGCATGCATATTAATCATCCCTGACCTTGATCTTAAATTCCTGCCCAGGACAGATTCTCATCAAGCATGCCTCCTAGATTCCCCGTGTTCACCAAATACCTGGTTTGTTTCCAAAAGTACATAAAAAAAAAAGTTAAATCTGTTGTTCAGTGTGTATCAAATTTGCAAAACCTTTGTCTAATTTGTCTTCCAGTTCTTACCGTGACCATCAATCTGGAAAGTTTAGGGGGAGGAAAGTCAGTTAACCCTTCACGGGGGATTTAGCCTTGTATAGAAGACTATGTTCTGTGCAGCCGACCTTGAACAGACCTAATTGGTTGTCTCGCTCAGGATGTCCAACTGGTGCCTCTCAGCCCATCCAGGCCGCAGAGCGTTTCTGTGTGGCCCAAGCATGCACCCCGGCTGTCGAGCAGCAGGACTCGCCTCTGCTGCTGCTTCTCGCACCCGTCCTTTAGGTCAGGCCCACCCCCTCCTGCCACGGAGGCCTGGGAAACGGGGGCTGGCCACCTGGCCTCCTCATGTCCAGCATGTATGCATCTGTCCCAGTTGTCCCCCCAGCCACCTTAGCAGATTTCCTGATCAACAGTCCTACAAATTAGGAGCCAGGGCAGGAATTGAGAACAGGAAAGGAGAGGTGATAGGTCTCAGGAGTTTGAGAGATCAATGCAGGGGAGGCAGGCGGAAAGGATCACACCAGTTGAAGAGAAAAAATAAATATGTAAGAGTTGAGGGTGAGGAGGTTTGTGTACAAAGAAGCAGAACGTGAGGGGAAGGTGTAGGTAAAGAGGTGAGGGAGCTTGTGTGTGGGATGCCAGTCACTGAGATGACTGAGGAACAAAAGAGGGAAATTTGCATGTGAAAGAGGCCACACATGTGAGAATGAGAACTGTGGAGAGAGCCAGGCAACCTGGCAGAACTTGAAGGCCTGCCCCTGGGGAAGACGAATGACAGAGCAGTTTTTCCTGAGCTATACCAGCACTGAACCCAGGGCCTTTATAACAACAACAACAACAACAACAACAACAACACAACAAAATTACTATTAAGAGGTCCCAGCTTGTTGAGGTGATGCACACCTGTTATCCCAGCTAGTCTCCCAGCTACTCAGGAGGCTGAGGCAGGAGGATCATAGATTCAAGGTCAACCTGGGAAGCTTAGTGAGACCCTGTCTCAAAATAGTACCAACAATAAATAAATAAAAATTTAATTTGAAAAGAAAAGAAAGTATGTTGGGTCATTTCACTGCCCTCTAAATGCTTCCTGCCTTCCCATAACAGTCATCACGAATACCCTGACCTCAAGTGCTGCTGGCCTATCTTGTCACCCACAGGTCCTCTTTTCTCCTGCCCTGTGGTTCAGGTCTCCAGTTCTCTAAGTTCTTGCCTTCTTGGGATCTTGGCATGAGCTCTTCCCCAGAGTGGACTAGCTTTTCCCAGGCTTCGCCTGACTGAGTCCTGCTTGTCCTTCGCTTTGTTGTCACTTTATCAGAAGGATCTCCTGAGTGTCTCTGCTCGAAGGAGAGGCCCCAAGTATACTCTTATATCATGATCTGATTGTCCTGCGTAACATACCACATTTTCAAATCCTATGTCCTCTTGTGTGGTTCAATTAATGCCCATTTCTCCTCTGGACTTTGATTTCCTGTCTTGTGTGGGAGAGTTTTTCAGGTTTATTCTCTACTTCTTTAAATCAAGGTTTTGATTTCTGTTGCTATTTATTTTTGTATAGGTAGGTTTTGAGGTAGGCTTTTGTCAGGTTGCCTAGGCTAACCTCAAATTTCTGACTGTCTTACTTCAGCCATCTAAATAGCTGGGATAACAGGTGTGCTCCACCACACCGAGCTCTGTTGCTCTATTTTTAATTCACAAGAGTCTGTCTTCTTGCCTGGAAGTTGTTTTCATTTGTTTGATTGTTTTTTTTTTTTGTAGTAATGGGGATTGAACCCAGGACCTTACTCATGCCAGAAAAGTGCTCTACAACTGAGGTACATCCTCAACCTTTTTTATTTTATTTATATATACCTAATACAGAAATAAATATAAATTTACTATAATAAGATACATACTATATTCCATAGTATAAATCATAAAATGTAGTATATAATTTTCAAGACATATTTGTGATACTGAGGATTGAACCCAGGGGCCTTTTACTACTCAGCTATATCTTCAGCCTTTTTTATTTTTGAGACAAGATCTTGCTAAGTTGCCCAAACTGGCCTCAAACCTGCAATCCTCCTGCCTCAGCTTCCCAAATAGCAGGAATTACAGGTGTGTATCGCTGTATTCAACTTTCCTGAAAGTTCTAAGAGTATTCTAATCTTGCTTTATGGTTGCAGTATTTTCCTTGGGTATATTGCAAACAGTTTTCTAGAAATTTTCTTCTCTGTAGTCTGTTTCTTCTGATTGTTTTCATTTTTATTTTTTTGTTTGATTTTTTTTTTGTAATAGCTGTCTTCATATATTTGATAACCCATTTTTAAAAGCACATGTTTACAATTCATGCAGTTTGCAAATCATCTTGGGAGGTGGTTACATGTCCGTGTTATAGCTTGTTTTTTTTAATCCCCTGCCCTCTCTCTTCCCCTTCCTCCCCTGGTTTCCCTGTCACCTTTTTCAGATGTGTTGATATTATTTGTCTTAGCTCATGTTATGGCATATAATATTGACACTGATTGGAGTAGTTAGGATTCTATACACGGAACATCTTTATTCCTCACATTTCCCCTTCCCCTCCCCCTTAACCCTTCCTTGTTTCCTTGGAGTATTTCCCTATTGGACAACATCTGTCCCCTTGTCCCTTTCTATCCATTCTTTATTATTTTCTTTGTTTGTACTTTGCCTCACCCAAATGAGAGATACCATATGGTATTTAAACTTGTGTACTTGATTTATTTCTCTCAACATTATATTTTCCAAGTGCATCCATTTTCCTACAAATGCCTCAAATTTGTCATTCTTTATACCCGAGTAGTATTCCATTATATATAGATAGCACACTTTGTTTACCCAGTCATTTGTTGATGGGTATACAGGCTGCTTCCAGGATTGAGCTATTCCAAATATGCTGCTATAAACATTGGTATGCAAGTATCATTGTAGTATGATGATTTAAGCTCTTTGGAGAAGATACCTAGCAGGAGGATAGCTGGGTCATATGGAATTTCTAATTTCAGTTCTTTGAGGAATCTCCATACTGATTTCCACAGTGGTTGTACTAGTTTGCATTCCCACCAACAATGCCACAGCCATACCAGTATTTGTTATTGTTTGATTTCTTGATGATTGCCATTCTTTCCAGAGTAAGATGGAATCTTAGCATAGTTTTAATTTGCATTAAATGAGCAGAGATACTGAACATTTTTTCATACATTTGTTGACCATCTGTATTTCCTCCTCTGTGAAGTGTCTGTTCATTTCTCTAGCCCGTTTCTTGGTTAGGTCTTTAATTTTAGGTAGCTTGACTTCCATGGTAACCCCTCAAAGAGAGTGCCCTGTGCTGTGGTTGTTTTGTTGCCACTTCAAACTGGAAGAGACCTCCCTGATGGTGGGCTGGCTGGAAGACAGTGAGTTCGCATTCCCACCCCCCATTACATCCCTGATGGCGGGGCCAGCTGAAAGATAGTGCGTTTGTGCTCTGGGCCTCCTCCATTACCCTCCTCCCCCGCTGCCCATGGTGGACCAGCTGGAAGAGTGTAAGACCAGTGGGAACCCTAAGACCCAGGAGAGCAGCCCAGCACTCAGATGCATGCACACGTTTAGAAGACAAAGTAATCAGCAAGGCTAGTAACATGGAAGTATCTGAAGCAGCAGCAAGGAGAAAGCAGTCAGACTCTGGAGAACTCCACCGACAGAAGACCAGACCCAGCCCCCACATCCAGAGGCCAAGATTGGCTCCATACCCAGCACATCTCTGGGGTGTGACATGGACATTATCACAGAACTGTAAACACTAGAAGGTAGATTCTTGGGATAGCTATAAAGAACCAACTATTCTTTGAGGACATCCCTGAGGAATGGACACCTCCTTTCCACCTTGAGAGAGGCCTCAGTGCTAGTGGTAGAGCTATATATTATGGGAGGTTGGCGGGCAACAACACAGAAGGCAAAATAAAAGAAAAAAAGAGAAGGTGGAGAATGGCAAGACGCAGAGGCAGGGTGCAGCCCCAGACCCCCAGCCCACCCAGGGCAAGCGTGGAACTCAACAGGATAAATGAAGTTGGAAGTCAGACACTGAAACTTTCTGAAATGATAAAAACAGAAGTGAAAAAACTAGTAGAAAAGGCTGCAGAGAAAATGATCTCTCAGCTACAAAAAGAAACAGTGCTTAAAATCAAAGATATTAGAGAAGACACAAATAAAATAGTAGATGATCTTAGAAAAAGATGGAAACAAAAAATGCCCAACATAAGAGAGAAATGAAATCCATGAAACAGATCCAAACAGAGATCCAGGAGATTAAAACCTCATTGAAAGTAACAAATTGAACGAAGGAAAGGATGGAATTTCAGATCTTGAAAACAGAATTGTGGCTAGTGATCATGAAAGATATCTCAAAAATAGCAAGAGACCATGATAAATCAATCCAACAGCTGAAAGATGAAGCAAAGAATAACACAAGATTGATTGGGGTCAGTGAGAAAGCTGGAGACAGCACAGATGCCATAACAATCATAAATATATATGAACCTAATACAGGAGCACCCAACTATATAAGACAGTTATTGGTAGATACGGAAAATCAAATGAGCAAAAACACAATTATAGTGGGAGACCTCAATATCCCATTGTCACAGAGAGACAGATTAGCTAGACAGAAAATCAGCAAAGAAATATCAGAACTGAACCAAACCTGTGAAAAAATGGAATTAATAAGAAGAAGCCACACCTTGAGGCTATGCGCCAGCAGCCCAGAGAGATCTGGTGAGCCCATTGTAGCCCAGAGAATGAGCCACACCTGGAGGCCCCACCGCCATTGGAGAGCATCAGTGAACCACTGCCCCCGTGCCTCTCCACTAGTCCAGGAACCCCAGATGGGAGGAAGCTAGGTGCCTAGTCTAATCCACTGCACTGAGGGACTGGCAACCAATACAAAAAGCATCCGGGATGCAGCAGTGGGCTGATTTGGAGGAACACAGGAAAATGTCAAGATGTAGGAGTGAAATACAATCTCAGACCTCGAGCCCTCACAGAACAAGTTCAGGAGACACAGACATAGTAGACATTAGATGTCACATACCTGCAATTTCTGAAAAGATAAGTAAAGAAGCAACTTAGTTCTTGTATTGATTAATTTTACATGCCTATGTCTGATGGTCTGGACAGCTATTTTGAAGACAACAGGTGCTATGGTACCATTGTTAATTTCCTATTATCTTGTTTTGAAGTTCTCTATCATTTTCATTGTTTTGTTTTGTTTTGTTTTATTTTGCTTTACTTTTTCTTTTTTGGCGACACTAGGAATTGAACTCCTGACCTTGCGCTTGCCAGGTAGGCACTTAGGCCACTGAGCTAGATCCCCAGCTAATTGGGTTTTATTCTGTTTTGTTTTGTTGGATTCTATTATGTCTGATGGTATAGGCAACTATTGTTAATTTCCTATTATCTTGTTGAAGTCCTGTATAGCTGTCATTATTTTATTTTGATTGACTTTATTCTGTTTTACTTTGTTTGGTTTTATTCTCTTTAAAATTTTTTTTAAGTGGTATTATGGTTAATACACTGTGTCAACTTGCACAGTTTAAAAGTTTAACTGAGGGACTCAGCAGGGAGCCAGGGTTCTTACTTTGTAAATATCCTCATCCTGTGCAAAGGAGGGCAAGGACATTTCGTGTTACACCCACCCTGGGTGGGGGGCGTGGCCTGGGTACAATTTGAGGATAGAGAAGAGGCTTGCATTTTTCTCTTTTGCTCTGGCTGCTGCCTTGAAGTGTTGCCCCAGTGCCATGCCACTCTGCTTTGGAGCCAACTGATTATGGACTGAAATCTCCAAGAATGTAAGCTAAATAAACCTTTCCTTGCTTCACTTTGGTGTCAGGTGTTTGTCTCAGCAACGAAGAAAAAGTAACCAAGACAAGTGGTTTACCTCTTTGAAGTTTTTTGTACACTGTAGATATTATTCCTCTGTCTGAGGAGTAGCTGAAATTTTTTCCCATTCTGTAGGTTGTGTCTTCACACTACTGATTGATTCTTTTGCTGTTCAGAAGCTTTTTAGTGTGATATAATTCCACTTGTTGATTCTTGCTGCTATTTCTTGTGCAATTGAGATTCTGTTTAGAAAATCCTTTCCTACACCTGTATCTCTAAGTGTTTCACCTATTTTATCTTCCAGAAGCTTAATGTTTCTGTTTTAATGTCTAGATCTTTGGTCCGTTTTAATTTTAATTTAGTATATGCTAGGAGGTAAGGGTTCAGTTTCATTCTTCTACAAACAGATAACCAGTTTTCAGCATCACTTGTTGAATAGCTGTTTTTCCTCCAATGCATGTTTTTGGCCCTTCTGTCAGAGATCAAATAGTTGAATATGTCTGGAGGGGTTTCTGTATCATCAGTTCTGCTTCCTTGATCCGTAAGTCTGTTTTTGTTCCAGGACCATGCCATTTTTACCTCTATTGTTTCATAGTATAGCATGAAGTCTGGTGTTGCTGTGCCACTGTTCTTCTCTTCTTGGCCAAAATTACTTTTGCTATTTTAGGTCTCTTTTGGTTCTATATGAATTTTAGAATTTTTTTTCCCCCTAGATCTGTGAATTGTGCCGTTGATGTTTTATTTGGGACTGCATTGCATCTGTAAAACAGTTTTGGAAGTAAGGCCATTTTGACAATATTGGTTCTGCCAATCCAGGAGCAGGGGACATCTATCCGTTTTCTGATGTACTCCTGAATCTCCTTCAGACTACTATAGTTTTCTTTGTAGAGGTATTATACTTCCTTGGTTAGGTTAATTCCTAGGTAATTTCATTTTTCTTGAAGCAACTGTAAATGATTCTGTTTTCATAATTTCCTTATCATTTCATTCATTGTTGATACGCAAATACTAATGATTTTTGTGTACTAATTTTGTATCCTGCTACTTTGCTGAAATAGGTTATTAATTCTAAGATTTTTTGGTGAAGTTCTTTGAATCTTCTATGTATAGTATCATGTCATCTGCAAATAATGATAATTTGAGTTCTTCCTTTCCTATATGTATCCTTTTTTTTCTTTCTCTTACCTAAATGGTCTGGCTAATGGTTTAAGTACTGTGTTGAATAGCAGAGGTGATAGTGGATATCTTTGTCTTGTTCCTGATTTTAAGAGAAATGCTTTTAGTTTTTCCCCATTTAATGTGACACTGGCTATTAGTTTGTCATAAATAGCCTTGTAGCATATTTAGTTATGATACTTCTATACCTGTTTTCTTATAAGGTTTTTATTGTGAAAGGACGTTCAATTTTGTGGAAAGCCTTTTCTGCATGTATTGATATGATCATGTGGTTTTAAAACTTGTTCCTGTTTATTTGATAAATTACATTTATAGACTTAGGTATGTTGAACCATCTTTGCATCTCTAGGATGAAACCTACTTGATCATGGCGTACAATCTTTTTGATAATGTGCTGCATTCTGTTTGTTAACATCTTGTTGAGGATTTTTGCACCCATATTCATTAAAGAGATTAGCCTATAGTTCTCTTTTTTAGTTGGGTCTTTATCTGGTTTTGGGATCAGGGTGATACTGGGTCTTATAGTATGCTATTTCTCAACCAGACCTGATAGATTCTACTGTAACAGATTAGCCTGTTATTGCTGCAGGTGAATTGATTCCATAGGAATACTTCTGACTCAGTGGACAATTGAGTGTTAGTGAACTTGTCTGCCAAATCCACCATCACACCCAGGGAGAGGGACAACAAGAGTTCTTAACCTAAGAGATCGAACTTTATTAGATTCTCCACGAATGCCTGCAACCTGGCCAAAAGAGGTCCTGAGTCTGAGTTAACCCCAGTTTTGCAGCAGAGGGACCATAGGAGTAATTAAGGTGTGAAGATTCAGATTCTCTGGCAAAGAACCTACTTGGCACTCATATATGCAATGGCTCATTGTAATATCTAATCGGTGTTCTCATCAGATATTTTATTGGTTTAAGTTTTGTATGTTTCTTGAGTCATTTAGTAATGTGGGGTTATGTTCTTTTTTATTTCATATGTATATTAGGTTGTTACTCTTGTATATTTGTGCTTTCACTGACTGATTTAATAGATGTCCAGGTTCTCTCCCTTGTCTAGCAAATATACAATGGGAGGGAAAGGTTAACTGTAAGGGCTATGGTATAGAAATGTTATAAGATCTAATCTATGGATGCTGTTATAAATTGAAACAGTTTAACAAAACGTAGGGACAGAGTCCAAATCACTTAAACAACAGAAGTAGCAAATACTAGAACTGGATATACAAAGCTGAAAACTATTCATGGGAAGGTAACGTCCTACTGAAAAACTCGATATAACCATATATTCTCCTCACTTCTCTAGTCTCTGACAGTAATCTTTCGCCAAAAAAGAGGGAGGAGAAAAAAAAGGGGGATACATATAATTTAAAAAGGAAAAAATATATATATATATGAATGGAGAAATAAAAATAGATCTTCAAACCCTCCCAGCTCCCCCAAGGCAAAGCAAGGGATCACAAAGGGAGAAGAAACAAACACCAGATAGCAGAAATCTATGAAAAGTTCTTGGAAGGATGAAGAAAATAGATGAGTTCAAAGAGGATGAAATAAAAAACAGTGTAGAATTCATACATAGCAGAAATGACCAATGTTAAGGGCTGGGGATTTAACTCAGCGGCCTAAGCGCCTGCCTGGCAAGTGCAAGGTTATGAGTTTGATCCCTGGCGCTGCAAAAAAAAAAAAGACCAATGTGAAGACAAGAGTGTCCAATATTGAGGACAAAATAGTGAATTTTGATAAAGTGCTCAAAGAAGCCAAAAAAGAAATAAAAGAACAAGAGAAGACTATCTAGCATAAGAAAAGACTTTAAAATGCAAGTAAGTGATGCTTGTAGAACTCCAAACAATTATGAAAGGAGAAGTTCACCAGGTGTATCCTCATTGAATTTGCAGATATCCAGCAAAAAAAAAAAAAAAAAAAAAAACAATTATAAAGGCAGCCAAAGAAAAACAAAACAAAACAAAAAACACACATATAAAGGTAAACCAGTTAGAAACACAGCAGACTTCTCAGCACAACCCTTGAAGGCCAGAAGAGCTTGAAGTATTTCAAGCCCAAAGAGCAAATAACTTCCAACCCAGATTAACTCACTTAGCAAAATAGATGGAGAAAATAGATGGAGAAATAGGTATTTCCATCAAAATAGATGGAGAAATAAGGTATTTCCATCAAAAAGACCAGCTCAGAGGATGTATGAATGCTAAACCAACTGTAGAGAAAATACTCAAGAATATTCTCAACAGAAACAGAGGATTGGACACACCTAAGAAACAGAGGAAATCAGTGAGGTCAGTGGATAAACAACAACAACAAAATAATCAGGAAAAATAAAACAAATGATATACCAACGGATAAAGAAGGCAATCACAGTAAATAACCAATGCATTGCAGTAGTATCTCTCAATGTTAACACCCTCAGCTCTTCAATCATAAGACACAGATTGGCAGCATAAATCAAAAAACAAAACCCAAAAACCTGTTGCATTCAAGAAACTCATCTAATCCAAAAATATATTCATAGACTAAAAATTAAAGGAACGAAAACAACATTTCATGAACCAGGACCCCAGAAACAATCAGGGATAGCAATTCTACTATTAGACATTGTAAACTTTAAGTTAAAAAGGATTAGAAAAGACAAAATGGTCACCACATACAAGTTAAAGGAACACGCTAACAAGAAGAAATAACATTAATAAACATATATGCACTGGATATGGGAGCACTTATCTTCATGAAACAAAAGCTGCTAAAATTAAAAGATTAAAAAAAAAGATCAAATAAACATTAGCACAATCTTAGTAGGGATTTTAACACCCCAGTTTCTCAAAGAGACAGATCAACTAAACAAAAAACAAATTTTACTCCAGATAGAATGGCTATCATCAAGAAATCAGCCAATAACAAATGCTGGAGGGACTATGAGGAAAAAGGAACCCTTCTCCGTATCGTGGGAGTGCAGACTGGTACAACTACTGCAGAAATCAGTATGGAAATTCCTCAAAAAACTAAGATTAGAGGTCCCATTTGACCCAGCTATTCACCTTGTGGGTATCTTCCCAGAAGAATTAAAAACATCATAGCCCAACAATATATATACAGCCATGTTTGTAGCAACATAATTTGTAATAGCTAAATCTTGGAAACAATTCAAATACCCATCAACTGAGGAATGGATAAAAAAAAAATGTGATCTTTTTATACAATGGCATACTGTCCAGCCATAAAGAAGGATAAACTTGAGACTTTTATAGGTAAATGGATGCAACTAGAGATCATACTCATAAGTGAAATAAATCAAAATCATGTGTGTGAGCATCATATTATCCCCTGGTGTGAGAAACTGAAAGAGAATAAGGTCCAAAATGTACAATAGATATTGTAAAATGGGAAGAAATTGTTCAAAAGGAAAAAGACATTAGGATGGGGGAAAAGAGAAAAGAATGGAAAAAGGAAAAAAAAATACAAGACAGGTATACTAATAGTTTCTCTTACTTCACTGAAAAGAAAGGTTTGTGCTAATATCATTTGTAGAATTTTTTATGCCCATACCTTGTACTCTGAGTAACTACCCTAAAGACAACAATACTCAATGTATTAACTATTATTCTTCTCTTATTATGTTGTTATGAAACATTGTTTTACTTTTTTTCCGTAAAGTAAAAATTTAAAAAAAAAAGAAATTTTAGGCTAGGTGTGATGGCACATGCTGGTAATCCCAGCACTCAGGAGGCAGAGGCAGAGGCAGAGGCAGGAGGATTGCTGCAAGTTCAAAGCCAGCCTAGGCTACATAGTGAGTTTAACACCAGCCTGAACTACATAACAAGATCCTGTCTCAAAAAGAAAAAAAAAAAAAATTCAGAGCCAAACCACATATGGATTTAACACATATATGCAGTATATTCCTCCCCTCTAAAACAGGGTATACATTCTTTCCAGTAGCACATGATACTTTTTCCAAAATAGATCACATACTACTCTACAAAGCCTGCTTAAGTAAATATAAAAGAATTGAAATCACCCTGTGCATACTATCCAACCACGGTACAATGAAAATAGAAATGAAAACAGAAGAAATTTTGGAAAGGGCAAAAGCCCTTGAAAAATAACAGCATACTCCTGAATAACCAGTGGGTCACAGAAGAAATCAAAGAAGAAATTTTAAAATTTCTAGAAGTTAATGACAATCACTATACAACTCAGTGAAACCTCTGAGACAGGGTCTTGCTATGCTGTTCAGGCTGGCCTTGAGCTTACTTTGTAGCCCAGGCTGGCCTCAAACTCATAAGGATCTTTCTGCCTCAGCCTCCCAAGTGATGGAGTTATAGGCTTGCACCACCACGCCTGGCTCTACCTCTGGAACACTTTGAACAGTTCTAAGAGGAAAATTCACTGGAATCAATGCTTACATTGGGAAAACAGAGCAAGCCCAAATAAGTAACCTTACGAGAAATCTTAAAATATTTGAGAAGCAACAACAAACCAGCTCCATATCAAAACTAAGGAAGGAAATTATAAAAATGAGAGTGGAAATCAATGAAATTGAGACTAGAAAAATAGTAAAAAAAAAAAAAAATCAAAGAAGTGGTTCTTCAGATTAATAAATAAAATAGACAAGCCCTTAGCAAGATTCTCCAGGAGAGAAAAAAGACTCACATCAATCCAATTAGAAATGACAAAGGTGAAATCACAAGACACTGTCGAAATCTCTAAGAGAGCAACTACATTTCAAAAAATTATATTCCAACAAATTAGCAAATTTTGAAGAAATAGATTCCTAGATACTTACAAACTACTAAAACTAACACAAGAAAACATAAATATACTTAACAACAAAATCACGTGTCAAAATTGACTTAATAATGGAGAACCTACCAATTAAAATAAGCCCAGGACCTGATGAATTCCTGACTGAATTCTATAAAATCTTTAAGGATGTTATATCACCAGTACTCCTCAGGCTGTTCAAAGAAACTGAAAGAGATAGAGTGCTCCAAATTCATTTGTGGTAATGTATTGTTTTGTTTCTGTATGAGAGTGGGTGACCTAAACCTAGTCTCAAAATAGAATAAAAAGGATTGGGGATGTAGCTCAGTGCTAGAATGCTTGCTAGCATGTATGAAGCCCTATTGCCATTCCCGGCACCAGAGAGACAGAGAGACAGATGGGGGGCAGGGAGAAGGAGAGAAAGAGGAATGGGTAATTAAAAAAACTGACTGAACTCATGAAAGTTAAGACTCAGGAGCTATCACAAAAGAGAGAACTTTATCACTAATTGCATTATAGAATTTTGGATTGGAGTGTTGGATCAAAGACTTTTCTGGAAAAAACTGCTGAAATTCTTCTGAAAGGGTAAGACCTGGCTGCCAGCATTCTAGAATGTAAGTGGGAGGACTGGCATGTGAAGGTGGCTCTCAACATTTGTGATGGTAACCTGTCATGGTGGCTTGTGCCAATAATCCCACCATTCCAGAGGCTGAGGCAAGAGGATCACCATGACTTTGAGGCCAGTCAGGGTTACATAATGAGTTCAAGGCCAGCCTGAACTACATAGTGAGACCCTGTCTCAAAAAAGAAAAAAAAAATTGTGACTGTTAACCTAATATGTCACCTTGATTGGTTAAAAAATGCCTAGCAGATTAGCAAAACATACTTTTGGTTGTGTCTGGGTGGGTACTATATCTGGTCCCTGACCTTGTTCTCTTTGGTACTATTCATCAGCTCAGCTTCCTTGCTGCCATGAATTAAGCATCTTTGCTTTGCCGCTTTGCATAGCCCTACCACTGTGATGTTTCTGCTTTGGTGCCAGCTGATTCTGAACTGAATCCCCTGAAACCCTGAACCAAATTAAGCTTCTTCTCCTTTACTTGGTGAATGTTAGGTATTGTTTCCTAGTGACAGGAAATCTGGCTAATATAACACCCAAGTCTGCATTTAGTCTCTTTCTGTCTCTCACAGTGCTCCACCCTTAACTCTTCCAGACTTCTCCAGTCAGAGACCTGCTTTATTCTCTCCTGAGAATTATTCTCTATTCCTTCATCAAATGGTAGAGGGGCACTCATCTGAGTTTGTAAAATATGCAATCTGGAAACCTAACTGTCTTAAATGGATAGTCACATACTTTTCTTTTTTTTTTTTTTGTTTTTTTTTTTTTTGCGGCACTGGGGATTGAACTCATGACCTTGCGCTTGCCGGGCAGGTGCTTAGACTGCTGAGCTAGATCCCCAGCCCTGTTTTTGAGACAGGGTCTCACTATGCCGTTCAGGCTGGCCTTGAGCTCACTTTGTAGCCCAGGCTGGTCTCGAACTCACAATGATCCGCCTGTCTCAGCCTCCCGAGTGCTGGGATTACAGGCGTGAGCCACCACGCCTGGCTACACATACATTTCTTTATTCTAGCTCCATTTCATCCTTTTATTTAGAGATTCTGGTGTTGCCAGTTGATTCCTGGGAATTCTTGCCTCTCTCCACTGCATGAACAGGATTTTGTTTTGGCTCTGCCAAGTCATTTATCTCCTATTAGTTCTTGATTTTTTTTTTTACCTTGTTGTCTTCTGTCCCATTTTCCTCTTCTTTCTGATCTTACAGGTTCATGTCATAATCTATAAAAGAGTCAGAATTGGGAATGTGACTTAGTGATATAGTTCTTGCCCCATATGTTTGAGATCCTGGGTTCAATCTCCAGTATCAAAATAAAATAAAATAAAATTCAGTGAAAGTGGATGCATGTTTGGATCACTGTCTGTTTTGACTTTTGCAATGAATTTTGGTATATCTTGGCATATTATCCTTAAATATGTCACATTTGGTTTCATTTTTAACCTTAGTTTTATAATTTCTTTTGTGGGGGCAACTCTCATCTAATTTTTAATCCTTTTCCATTACCCAATGATAAATATCCAACTCATTCTCAGGCTATTAGCACTTCTGATATGATGAAAGCAAGAAGGCCCCAAGCCTTTCTGCAAATCCTCTTCTTTTTTCTGTTATGTCCTGGGCAAGACAACAGTATTAATCTTTGGAGACTATCTATGAATCCAATTTTATTCATATTAATAATAGTTTTAATTTCCTTTACTTTCTTTTGCCCTCGCCCTTCATACTGGGTAATTTCCCTGGCCAGAGATCTGTCACTTTACCACACATGAAGCTTAAGTGATGAAGCCACTGTTCTTGTTCCGGAGCTTACATTTAGTGGAAGATGCAGACGGGCCAAGGTAAGGACAGTGCATACATTAGGGGCTGTGCTGGGAATGAGCAGAGTAGCACAATGATAAGGCACCCAACTCTAGTCTTAAAGCATCAAAGGCTTCCCAGAGAAGTGACATTTAAGAAAAGGCCTGAAGGATGAATGGTAGTGAAGCAGAAAAGCGCACGTGGTAGGGGAAAAATATGTGTAGAAGCCTCAAGTAGAAAGAACCTGTTTTATTTTATTTTATTTTATTTTATTTTATTTTATTTTATTTTTTGTGGCACTGGGGACTGAACTCATGACCTCATGCTTGCCAGGCAGGCACTTAGGCCACTGAACTAAATCCCCAGCCCTTGTCTTTGTAAGACAGGGTCTCACTATGCCGGTCAGGCTGGCCTTGAGCTCACTCTGTAGCCTAGGCTGGTCTTGAACTCACAACGATCCTCCTGTCTCAGCCTCCCGAGTGCTGGGATTACAAGCGTGAGCCACCATGCCTGGTTAAGAACCTGTTTTATTTGAAGCAGATATACCATGAGAGTCTGGGGCAAGGCTAGGTTTGAAATGGTAAAGCATAAGGAGTGATCAGGATCCAGATCATAAGTTTATAAAGTACATTATTTTGGTAAATTACAAAAAGGGTATGAATTCTTGCCCTCCATACGTATGTTCCTTTGAATATGATTGAAACACTTTCCATCTGAAGCTCTGCTCTTTTAGTCTTTGAATCTGGTCTTGGCAGGGTAACTTCTTTACTCAATGAATTGATGGAAGCAGAGGCTTGAAAAGCAGTCGTGTATTGGAGCTTATTTTCCTGCTGCTCGTGGGAAGTGTGACCAACATCTTCTGAATGAGCCTGGGGTGGCCTACTGCATGATGAGAGATGCCTGGATGAGTCCCACCATCACACAGCTAACACTGACCCACCCAGCTTTCCGACAAGTGAATGAGGCCATCTTTGATCACCTTGGTCTCAGCCAAGCCTCCAGCTTCTGGTTCTGTCCAAAACAGAAGAACCACCCAGCCAAACTATAAAAATCATGAAAAGTAAGACAAACATTTGTTATTTCACGATACTAGTTTTGGGGGATGACTTGTAATGCAGCCAATGTGAGGAAGATTTTAAACAAGGGTGTGACATGTTCAAATTAGCATAGTCTACAGATTCACTGGTGTCAGAGAAGAGAGCGCTTTGGAGGAGGTTGGAAACTGAGAGACCTGTGGAGAAGCATTTGCCATCATTTTGGGTGATGGGTGATAGCAGCCTGAAGGAGGAGGGTACAAGTAGAGAGAAATTGTTTTAGGAGATATTTGTAAGATTGGTTATTGCGTGGATTGGGGGAGGTAATGATGGAAAGGAATGAGTGGAGAACGGTCCCCTGAGCCTCAGGTTCTCCCTCGGGTAGTTGAATGGGTTATGGTTCCATTCCTGGAGAGAGGACAGTGATCAGTATAATTTGGGTCATGTTGTGTATAAAGTGCTGGGAGGCAGTCCTGTGAAGATTTCCAGTAAGGAGAGGAGATAAACAGGTCAGGTGTGTTGTAGAGAGGGGTCTGGGCTGGAGATACAGATTTTTTTTTTTTTTTTGAGGCACTGGGGATTGAATTCATGACCTTGCGCTTGCCAGGCAGGCGCTTAGACCACTGAGCTAGATCCCCAGCCCTGGAGATACAGATTTGTAAATCATGAATCCATGATGGTGGTATAGGGGAAGGTGGGTAATGTGAGAAGGGGAGGAGCCAGGAGAGAACTCTAAGAAAAACTGGTAAGTGAAGGATAATCAGGGAAGGAAAGTCTACAAGAGGATGAAGAAAGTCTAGAGAAGTAGGAAGGCTATAGAACTAATTACTTTTTAGTTACTATTTTAAATAAATTCTTATTAGATGCTAAGTTTCCAAATGCAGTATGGTTGTCTTCTCTGCTTGGCCCCTCTGCATTTTCAGATGCCTTCTAGACACCCTCACATAGCCTGCCATTATTCCATGTTCAGTACATCCAAAGCCAGACTGCATCTGTCCTGGGCTGGTACCCCTTCGTGCTCTTCTGTTCCCTCTTTGTGTTAATATCACCACTGTTCCCAATTGTCTTTAACTCCTTTCCCCTAGTCTGTGCACAGGGTCCGCTAAAAGATGTATACATCAGGAAACAAAAAACTTGTATAAATATTTTAATACTACGTTTATTGAAACATCATGAGATTAATACAAGTTATCTTTGGCCACTACAGTTACAAAAAGTGCTCAAAGTGGTGGCCATTAGCTTCCAGACATTTATTAGTACAGTGAACAGCTCAGGTATTTTTGGTGAACTGTATAGTCCATCAACTGTCAAGTTGTGTAAATTCTGTCTCTGCAGTCTCATGTGTAGATCTCTTTTGTTTACACTTGCTAAATCACAGGTTTCTCATGCATCCGTTTGCAGTGTGCTTCTAACCTTGTATCTTGATTCTCCATCCTAAGCCATCTACTTAAGGAGTCGTTTCTCATATTGCCATTCCTCTACTCAAAAACCTTAGTGCTTTGCTAAATTAATTTGAACTATTTATCCTAAGCACCTAAAACCTTGAGATTATGGTCAAAACTTACTCTTCCAAATAAGCATACTCAATACTTTAGCAAAAACCTAGGCCAATCAACGGACTTTCAAAACTCTTATGCCTTTGTTCATACTTTATCTTCAGCCTCAATGGTGCTCCTTCATTTTTGTCATAATTCTATTTACACAGCATTTAAAGGCTTGGTAGAGACTTTCTTGGTCTCCCTTGATAGTTATAATCTTGCGTGTGTGTCTACATTCCTTGGTCCCTTACTTCCTTCCACCAATATTAAAACCCCACTGGTTGGGGCTCAGCTGCAGGAATTTGTTTGTTTTCTTGCTTTGAGACAGGGTCACACTGTAGTTCAGGCTGGCCTTGAACTCACTATATAACTCAGACTGGCCTCAAACTTCTGGTAGTCCTCCTGCCTCAGCCTCCCAAGTACTGAGATTACAGGCATGTGCCACTACCCCCAACTCAGCTGCAGGAACTCAAAGTCACTTAACCTATTTCAAACAAAAATGCCTTTTATGCAGCTGTTGGGTGTTCCTACTAACCGGGCAGTTAGACAAACAGCTTGTAGGCTTAGACTACAGGAGTCACTTCCAGAATAGCTCCTCTGAACTGACTCACGAGGAGAGCAAGTAGAATTGGCCTATCAGCCAAGTTATGAACACCAGCAATTGGTTGTCAGTACTCATGAGGCTATTCTGGGACAGCTCAATATTGCTGCAGAAAGACCTGCTATTTCCCCAAGTGTGCTCACCAGCAGCAAAAGGAATGAGTCCTTCTGTATCCTTCTCCCTGCAAATCTCCTGTGAATGCATCTAATTCGTAGAACCAAATTCAAGCAGAGATCTCTATGTAGGAGTGTCTGGGAACTGTAGTGGATTGTGTGTGTGTGTGCGTGTGTGTGTGTGTGTGTGTGTGTTTCAGTACTGGGGATAGAACCCAAGGCCTTTGCATTGAGCTATATTGCCAACCTTTTTAAAAAAAATTTGTATCACTTTTTTAAATTTTTGAGACAAGTTCTTGCTTAATAGTTAAATTGTGCAGGCTGGGCTTGAACTTGTGACCTTCCTGCCTCAGACTTTTAGAGTACTGGGATTGTAGGTATGTACCACCATGCCTACTGAAATGTAGTTTTTAGCTATTTAGTCTCTGCAGTACGAAGAGTTTAAGATGTTGAAACGAATTCTGAGTCCATGATTTCTTCCCCAGTCATTTAATGTGAGCCAGGGGCTGTTACATGTGTAATGATTTTCATACTTACCTATCATGCATGATTACCAAGTTGTCTAAGGCAGGAGATATTCATGAATAATTCACACATCCTCATACTGTAAACATACAAAGTTCTGTAGCATGTAAGAGCTAAATAACTGCTAAGTGACTGAAATTTAGTCATCTTGCCAAGAGTAGCACTTATTACTTGAATTTAAGGGAAAATCTCTTCATATTAATCCAAGAAAAGATAATGCACTAATTAGAAGGGAGTGTAGAGGAAAATTCAGCTTGTTTATGTAAAAAGTAGAAATTGAATTGAGATCCTAGCCACAAGTTAGCTTTTCTTTCCCAGCATTGAAGAGACGAGAGTAATTTTTTCTTTATATGAAATAAGAGTCTTATTTAGAGATACTTTTGGTAGTGCAGAGGTAAGAACACAAGAACAGTAACCTCAGTTCTGGCTTTATTTTACCATGTGGCCATGGGCAAGTCTTAGTTGGCTAATGATCCTCCGGGGTAGTTCTAAACTGTAGTGTGTGGTGGACTCCCTGCAGGGCTTATTGACTGAGAGTTCCATTAGAAAAATATGTTCTTCTAATGAGTCCCTAGGTGACGACAGTGCTGTTCTTGACACTACAGTGTCAGCATGCCCAAAATGTAGCTCATCATCTTTGCCTGCAAATCTGTTCCTTCTCCTCTTTTCTCTGTGTAGGTTAATAACTGTAGCATTTGCTCCAGGTCATAGGCCAGAAATGCGAGGGCAGAAGAGGGTAGGTAGGAACCTCTGAGACTTCTTACTAATCCCAACATGCAGTCACTGGAGATTTGGTCTCCTTGCGGGGCTTCCCAGTCAGTCCACATCACTCTTCCCATTCCATACTACAATAGCCCTTTCATTTACCTCCCTGCGTCCAGTCTGCCCTAACCCCAACCAATCTATCCTGCAGATATTTCTAAAATTTAAATGTATTCGTAGCTCTACTGTGGCCAAGATGTTTAAATATCTTTCCATAGTTCTGTTTTTGGGGTTTTGTTTGCTTGGTTGGCTCTTTTGAGATGGAGTCTTACTGTGTTGTCCAGGCTTGTGTCAAACTCCTGGGCTCAGCTGATTCTCCTGTTTCAGTTTCTTGATTATAGCTGAGACTTCAGGCATGGACCACACTATGCCTGTTGATTTCTCCTTGTTTTAAAATAAAAATTTAAACCCCTGGTTTAGAACATGAAACTTTGCTGTTAATTGGCTTTCCATCACTGTAACAAATACCTGAGATAAATCAGCCTAAAAGAAGAGAAAGTAAACTGGTCGTGGTGATGCATGCCTGTAATCCCAACACTCTGGGAGACTAGGGCAGGAAGATTGCAAGTTCAGTCCCAAGCCAGGGAATTTAGAGACTTAGTCAGACCTGCCTCAGAAATGTAAAAAAAAAAAAAAAAAAAATTAAAAAAGGAGGGAAAGTTAATTTTGGCCCAGAATTTCAGAGGTTTCAGCCCATGATTGGTTGGTTCTGTTGCTTTGAACCTGTGGTAAGGAAGAACATCATGGTGGGGAGTATGTAGTGGTGCCTCAGGTGGCCAGCTTCAAAAAAAGACAAGATAGGAGGGTCCCAGTGCCCCCTTCAGGAGTACTATCCCAGTGACCTAACTTTCTTCTATATGGCCTCATCTCTTAAATATTCCACTATCTCCCAGTAGCACCACAGGCTGGTGACCAAGCCTTTAACACACAAGCATTTGAGGGACACTTCCAACCATAGTATCTTACCTTCATATTTTGACCCTCAGTCTATATCTGTAATCCTGTGGGGCCCTCTTCCCTCAAGCCTCAGTACTAACAGATTTTATGAAGACTGCTCTCTGTGTGAAATGATGCACTGCTACCAGTCTTCCTCTAGCAGTAAGTTTCTGCTCATTCATTAAAATTCATCTCACAAACTGATTGATTTACTGTATATGTATCACTTCATGGTTACAGTAGCATCCTGATCCTAGCTATAGTGCCATACTGTAACCATCAATTAGTTGTTTTATCATATTTTCTCTTCTTGACTATAAATTACTTGAACATAAGGATTCTAAATCAATAGTGGTATGGGTGAGGATCTTTCAGGAAAGTCTTTGGGGAATTCTGAAGGCTTGAGCCTCAGCCTTAAATAATTTCTACTTTAACTCTGAAATACAAGACTTTTCCTCCTTGAAATTTAACTGGCGTTGTGGGGAAAAAGAGCTTTGGAGTAGTTAATTAAAAGAAAACAAGCCGGGGATTTAGCTCAGTGGCATAAGCACCTGCCTGGCAAGCACAAGGTCATGAGTTCGATCACTGGTACCAAAAAAATAAATAAAATTAAGAAAAGAAAACAAAAAGCATAGGTAGTCTTCTTTCATGCCTACAGTAAGACAACTCATTATACTGAAGCACAAGATATGGTAAATAAATATAAATAGATAAATACCCTTATTTCACTTCGGAGCATTTGCTGTTTGTCCAATTTTTTAACTTTTTCTTTTGTTTGTTCGTTTGTTTTTTGAGTCAGGGTCTCACTCTGTTGTTCAGGCTGGCCTTAAACACAGTATGTACCCCAGGCTAGCCTTGAACCCTTGGCGATCCTCCTGCCTCAGCCTCCCAAGTGCTGGAATGACAGGCATGCACCACCATGCCCGGTTTATTTATTAATTCTAAAACTGTTAATCACTTACAATATGCCAGACATTGTTCTAGTCATTTGGAGTATATCAAAACAAAAAATCCTACCCTCAAGGAACTTATATTGATAGGCAATCAACAAATATAAGAAGTAAGTTAGTATCTTAGAAAGTAATTAAGTACTATGGAGAACATCGAACAGCAGAGGGGGGCTTTCTCTTATTTTGTCAGTATTACTAGTGGCAGTATATTTAATCTGAGCTATTAAATAAGTCATACTTTAAAAGGCAAAATTTAACCTACACCCAATCAGAAGAGAACTCAGGATTTGCAAAATTCAGATCTGGTTTCCTTTGATAAAACTGACACTAAACGACTTTTCAGTTATGTCACTAGGAAAGTAATAATTTAGTGGCTCAGGGAATTGTTTCCAAGGAGTCAAAAGTACATTATGATAATACAGATTTTTACTACCATAAAAAACGGAGGAAAAAACCCCACAAATCAGGAAAAAATGTTTTGTTCTCATCTGCAAGACTGAATTAATTATATTATTTAAAAATAACAGCAAAAACCTTTCCTATAGAACTCCCTAACTCCGCAACTTCCTGTTTTAATTGTTTGTTTGCATTCTCACAAGTAAGCAAACAGATAGAGGTCCTTTTAGAATGTTTCCGGAAGCCTAGTTCCATAGCACTGGACTTTTACTGCCTCTCTGGGGTGCTTAGACAGTATGCTTCTGTGGGAGAAATCATTTCTCCATCTTCACTCTCGAATAACTTAATCAAAAGATTTAGCATTTCATGGTAAACAGCCTTACAAGTCAAAATTAATGTCATGTGCCGGCTAAGCTAAAAGAGCAATGAGTATTGTTTTGCAGTACTCACCATTTTTCAAAGTCCTCCCATAATGAAAGACTTTTCTTGCAGTTCTTGAAAACTAGAACTGTGTGGTAATTCTGATGACTGTCAGTTCCTGTGGGATGTTTACACAAAGGTACTTTAAAATGAAGAGTCATTTTTAGAGCAATTAGAGAAGAGGCTAGACAGAGAAGAGGCAGCTGTGGGGCCGGCAGGTCGGGGTTAGGGTTTATTGACAGGACAGGGTCAGGCACCAGCTCCTGCACCAGTGCCCCCACGTACTTGCCCTCCGGATACACCCAAGACCTCCCTGCTTCAGCCACGGGCCAAGCCCCATGCAGAAGGTGGAGCGAAGGGAAAGGGGAAGAAAAGGCAAGTTCTGCCCACCCTTTTAGTTGCGTATTGAAATTCTGGTTTGAAAATATTTATGTATATGTTTCTGGCACAGATGTTATGTCGCATTAGGAAGAAGAACCTTTTATAATACACAAAGCATTGTCTGTTGTTTCCTCTTTGTAGTTTGCAGTTATTGCATCCCGAAGAAAGAAATTGCCCAGCTAAAGTAGTCTTTTAATTTCATTTTTTAGTTTTGAGTTACAGGTTTCTGGCAAGCTCCCTGACCACTACTGTTACCTGGTGGCGCCTATATTTCATCAAATTTAGACATGCAGACTACCTGGATCTGGGCCCAGATGAACTGTTGTGACTGATAAACATGATCCTGCCCTGCCCCCACACTCTCTTTTCCCTTTAAGGGAATCGAAGACTGCCAGTCTCGGGATCCCCAAGGGAGCTGAAGAAAAATGTGTTCCGGCGTTCACATTTGCTCTGTGGTTTTCTCTGGCTGCATCTCTGCCTGCCCAGAGGCTGGTGAACATCCCAGCGGTGCCCCACTTCTCCAGAGTTGGTAATTAATGGAAGGAACATATTTTTGTTTTTAATAAAAACAAGCAGAGGCATCTATCAGTACCCACAGTCAAGGCAGAATTTGTTTGACATCTTGTGATTGCTGCTTACAAAAAGAATGACAGCAGTTATTAAACAAATAAGAAAAAAGATGCCATTTATTGGTAGTTTTCAGGTATCCTAAGAATATCCATGGTAATCTTACTGCTGTTGCTTGCATGTGTGGAAAATAATAGAATCATTAATTTTTGAAATCTGGGTTGTATTAGATTTGGAGTCATAATAAAAATTCAAACATTAGACAAATGTAAGCTTTGTAGCTATGTAATATACTAGGGGCTTTTTGTCTCATAGAATATGTTTCAAACACTTGTTTTTAAGATTGCAGGAGGAATACTAGCAGTCAGTGTAATTAAACCTAATTGCATTTCCTATGTGAATTATTTTTAGTCTCTTTTTAAAATGCATTTATGATTATTTTCCTCCATACCATTTATTCTTGTAGGTTTCCCTTGACAAAGGTTATGGAAAAATTGTCTATTCGCTTGAAAACAGAAGTTGTGAATTTAATTTCAATTTAAAAAATTTTGAGATAAGAATTTGGTACATAGTCAAGTAGGAAAAGTATTAAACTAGCTGTTTAGAGATTGAAATTTTTGCTCTTATGTCATATTAATGTGATCTAAGAAACTACTTAATCTCTCTAGCCTAAGTTACCTCTCTAGGGAAATGTTACGGTGATTTCATCCCCTGACCTCACCTGATGATGGGGAAGCATCAGATCACCACTTCCATAAGTATTGGGCGAGGTGGAGTTTTGCTGGAAAAGGAAAAAGAATCCTCTGCAATGTTGAAATGTTGATAATAATGTTGATAGTACCTTCTTTTCTTATTCTTCTTCTTTTTCTTCCTCTTCTTTTTCCTCCTCCACTTCCTCTTTTTCCCTCCTTCTCCACCTTCTTTTCTTCTTGTTGTTCTCTTTCTCCTCGCTTCCTTCTTATTTTTCCTGTAGCCCCTCCTCCTCCTCTTCGAACCCAGGGCCTTGAGTATGCTAGGCAAGCACTCTGTCATTGAGCTGCATCCCCAGCCCATAGTCAGTACCTTGAGAGATGTTTAATTCCACAGCCTTACGTATTTGTCAGAACTCAGTAGTACACATAATAGTTGTGTATGTAAGTTATGTACATTTTACCTCTCACTGAAAAAACGAGAAACCTGTAAATATATATTGAAGGTTAGTTAGTGATATTCATATTAATGTATGGGGGAGGGACCTGATCTTGCTCTTTGAAATTTACTCTGAAATGCATTTTTTAAAAAAGATGAGCGAGGCTAGGGATTTAGCTCAGTGGCGTAAGCACCTGCCTGGCAAGCGTGAGGTCATGAGTTCAATGCCCGGTGCTGCAAAAAAACAAAAACAATACATTTAAAAAAGATGAGTGAATAGATGGACAGTAGAATGTTTAGAAAAATGCTAAAGGATCAATACAATGTTCATTGTGAGTCTGGGTAGTACATGTGAGTGTTTACAGTAAAATTCTTTCAACTTTCATCTATTTGAAAATTTTTGTAATCATGTTAAGGAAAACAGAGTGCTTATTTTTGCTTAAAGACCTGAGTTACCTCTCTTTCAGTCCCCCTTAATTAAAAATCACACCACTTAGATTAATACCTAAAAAGGGAAGTGTGTAAAAGTAGCCAGTTAGATGAACAGAAAGGTACTCAACTCATACTTTCTCTAGTTACCTGCTGAAAGGCCATTGCCAAGCATGAAAGCCAAGGATGTCTTTAAAAACTAGAAGAGCTCTGAGAAAACCAAACCATGAAGCCCAACCAGTAACTTCTCTGACCAGTTAAAAATTGGCCTCTATAATTCTAACCATGAAAAAGGACATGGCCTCCTGACAGGTAATCTTCACCAATGGCAAGCAAGTGATCCCTTGCCAAATACCGTAGACTATGACACTATCAAATGAAAATAGGCTTTCAGGTTTCAGCCAAATCAAAGGAATTTGGCCACGAACACCTCCACTTTTATCAGACTGCCCAGCTATCTCTTACATCCTGATAGAGTTCTTTTTAAATATATTTTACAATGAACCTGTGTGTGTATGTATGTGTGTGTGTCTTGAAGGGTCAAAAGGATAAATTGGTTCTGGTGGAACTTGAGCCAAACTTTTAAAAGCTAATGATAATATATTTTAAATGAGGCTGTGTTGCTCAGTTGGTGCTTGAACAATAAAAAGTCAAGATTTGAGAGGCTCACAGGTCTCAGTTCCTTTATGGTCTCAAAGTGAACCCTGAGCAGTTAATTTATTCCCATCCTTTGATTTTCTCACTCGAGAAGTAAGAAATAAAGCCTGACACAGGATGCCCAGGCAGTGGTCCTTAACCTTTACTGTATGTAAGAATCATTATGTTAGAAGATTTAGTGAGAGGTCGGGTATGGTCGCACAGGGCTGTAGTCCCACCACTCTGGGAGGCTGAGGCAAGAGGATCACAAGTTCAGTCCAGGTTGGGCAACTTTGAGGCTTATTGAGATCTTGTCCCAAAATTAAAAAGGGCTGGGGCTGTAGCTCAGTGCAGAGGCCCTGGGTTAAATGCCCAAAAAAAAAAAAAAAAAAAAAAAGAAAGAAAGAAACTTTAGTGGGCGAAAAATCATTTAGCTTGTTAAGGCAGTGATTGCTGGGTTTTCTAGTGCAGAGCTCAGAAATCTGTATTTTAATAAGCATATAATATGATTCTGATATATTTGTAAGTGAGATATGGTATAAATGTTGGATTTTATTTGTTGTGTGTTTTTTAAAAAATATCTTGTGTTGTTGCCCAGGCTGACTTTGAACTCTTGGGCTCAAGGGCTCCTCACACCTTGGTCTCCTAACAGCTGAGACTACAAATGTACGCTACCATGCCCAGTTACTGGAGATGTATCTTAATGAGTAAGATTGTAGCTGAGAGAATCTTATTGTTTTTAGCTTTAATCTTTTAACCTGTTAAGTTCTTCCTCTCTTTTATTTTCCTTGTGATTTATTTGTTGAGGAAACCAGGTTATGTTCTATAGATATTCTCCATAGATTTTGCTGACTCAGTCCCTAAGATGTCCTTTTTACCTCTCCTGTTTCCTGTAAACTGATAGTTCTCACTGCTATCCTAAAGTTTGATCAGATTCAATTTCAGGTTTTTGGCAGGAATATATGGCAGGCAGTACCAAGAGACACATGTTTGATTGTCTCTTTTTGTCATGTAATTTCCAGTTGGTGATCATTGCTGAAATCTATTATTTCCTTAGGGAAAATTCCATATTTTAGCTACTAGCTCATGAACCTCTCCCTCTCATCATAGATTTTTTCCTCTTCTAAGGTAGGCTTTTAAAGTGTTCAGAGCGAACCGTTGGCTACCTACTTATACATCTCACTTGCTGCAGAAAGGCTTCCTTGATTTTCTGTCTTCACTTTGTTTAGATGATATAGCAATCTTTAAAATTTGTTCTGCCCCTGCACCCTGGTAGTTCAGTTTCTGAGACATATTAAGAGGAATGGATGACGGGACCATTGAACAGAAAGTTTGAGATACTGGAGTGAAATGACAGTTGCAGGCAAATTGACCAGATGTAGTAAGTACTGGTGAGCCACAGCCTCCTGTTCTGTATCACAGTCCTTCCTGAGGAAGGGGGTGAGCTTTTAATATTCGTATTTAATTACTTTGTCCTGACAGCAGACGTAAGTTTCCTGGGTCAGGGGCAGAGAATTATTACTTACAACAGTAAACATACCAGTTCTCACACCCCAGTCTCCTCCTTCAGGGCAAATTCAAAGGAATGCAGAAGAATGAGGTTGGATATGCCAAGATCACTCAGAAAATGTGAAGTCATGGATTCATTCCTTCCTTCAACAAATGTACCAATTGCCAAATGTCTGCCAGACACTGGAATAAATGATAAATACTCAAGAACTCCCAACCTGACACATAAAACTATATACCTCCATGTCTAGAGTTAGTGTGTGTTTCAGGATATATGCATGTATATATTTTTTGATAGATAGATAGAGTTTATATATTTATACACGTATGTGTTTTTTTTTTTTCCTTCTGACTTTTATTTAATGTCAGGCAAGCTTTTTCTTCGTGTTAAATTTACCTTTAGTTGTCACTGCATGGAACTCATGACATTTTCTCACCCCCAGCTTTCCAGGCAGCAATTGGATTGACTATACTTTGTACCCAGTCCTGTGTCTGTTTATGTGGATAGTTGTTTTGACAAGAAAGTGAATCCAAATTTTAAAAGTTAGTCTCTGACAGAAGAAAATTCAGGTGCAAAGTGACAGTGATTCCTCCAGGCTGAAGAGGACTAAGGAAAGGCAGGGACGGAGCCCAGCCACTGCAAGCCCAGTGGTTTGGCGAGTGATGTGGAGCACCGGGTTGGCTGGAAGGTGCTGAAGTTTCAGCATTTGGTTATGGGAGCCAGTGAGACACAATTAGGCAAATATGGTGACCACAACATGGGAAAAGGGCTTTGGAGGAAATAAATTAAGAAAGCTTGAGTAACTGGGAAGAGCACTCTAGAGCGACATCCTGGAAGGCCTTGCTGATGGAGTGACATTTGCACCAAGATTGAGGGATGTAATGAGTGAGGGCGATGAGGAGCTGGTTTCAGGGTAAATGCAGAGATGAGAGAGGGACAGAAAGGGGCTCCTGGACTCTGGGCATCAAGAAATTGGAGTGGGGGGCTGCTGAGGAGGGGTGTGGGAGGGCAGACCCCACAGGCCTCCTCAGCCACAGTGAAAATTTGGAGCTGTGTTCAAGAAGCAGGTGACAAACACTGAAGAGTTTGAAGTGGAAAGTTTAGCAATTAACCTCAATTAGACTTCTTTTCTACATGTGTAAACTGTGTGTATATGCATGTGTGTGTCGCTATGTGTAGTGATATACTGTCCCACCTGTAATCTGCTACTTGGTTTTTCATTTATCAGTAATATCATGGCCATCTCTAACAGGAAGACTTATAAAGAAAAATAAGTTTGTTTTGCTGTGAACCATTCCAAGTTTAGATAAGAAAAATTTAAAGCAATGGTGGAAAGATCTCTTAGTGAAAAGGGAAGGACAATGCTTGTTTTTAATGTCCATTATAGCTGCGAACTCAGTTTAATAATTTAACAACATTAAAAGTATATTTTGAGGCTTGTAATTCCTGCTACTTGGAAGGCTAAAGGATCAGGATTGCAAGTTTCAGGCCAACAGGACAACTTAGCGAGATCCTGTCTCAAAGTAAAAAATAAAAAGGCCTGGAAGTATAGCTCAGTGATAGAGCAGTCCCGGATTTAATCGCAAGTACCACAGAAAACAAGCAAACAAAAAAGCAGTATTTGGGCTGCAGGTATGGTGCAGTGGTAGAGCTCTTACTTAGTGGGCACAAGGTCCTGGAGTCCTTGGCACTGAAAAGCAAACAAAAACGAACAAAAAAGGAATTCTAACTTGATACTTGATTTTCTTACAAACTTATGATTAGTATGCTATTTTAATCATGTATTTATTGTTGAAGCAGCTTTTAGTCTTAGATACAGCACAGACTAAACAGAGTTACAAAGTAGAATAAAAATGCAACTGGCAGTGTGTGATCAAACTGTTAAATCAGGAAAGAGTCAAACTTACAGAGAATGTGTCACCTTTCAAAGTACAGTTTACTATTGCTAGTAATTATAAACATACTTATTTATGTACTTGAATAGCAGAATCTTGGAAGTGGCCTATATGTCCATTAGCAGACGAATGGATAATGAAAATGTGATGTTTATACACACTGGAGTACTACTCTGCCATAAAGAAGGATGAACAGTTCATTCGTAGGCAAATGGATGCACCTTGATACCATGATATTTAGTCAACTAAATTAGACACACAAGCTTAAATATCACATGATTTATCTTACATGAGAAATCCAAATTGTAAGTAAAGAACAAAATACAAAATAGATAACAGGAAGTATCTGGGAGACAGATCTATTTCAAATGGGAAGGAGATTAAGAGGAAGAGGGGAAGAGAGGGAGGGGATGAATAAGAATTGGGATGTACTGAGAACATGTACCAACTTTCCACAAGGAGTGTTATCATTATGTAACACAAACAGACTAATAAAAACAACTGGAAAGGGGTTTTTTAGTACTGGGTGTTGAACCCAGGGCCTTTGCACTGAGCTACATCCTCTCAGCCCTTTTTATTTTTTGAGACACACTTTTGCTGAATTTCCCAGGCTGGGCTAAAACTTGTGATCATCCTGCTTCATCCTCCCACAATGCTGGGATTATAGGCATGCACCACCATGCCTAGCAAATTTTTGAGACAATATGCCTAAAACTTCATGAGCTATATAAACTCCAGCATCTTTTTTTTTTTTTTTTTTTTTATTTTTTGCGGCACCAGGGATTGAACTCATGACCTCGCATTTGCCAGGCAGGCACTTAGGCCACTAAGATAGGTCCCCAGCCCATCTCCAGCATCTTTTAGTTCTTGCTCATTTATGAAACCTAGGCAAATGTGACTAGGAGAAACTGTCTTCACAACAGTGAAGCAGAGAGAGGGCTTGTGTTTTCTGGTCTCAGGGTTCCCCACAGTATGAGCAGCTATGGCCAAACAAATGTGTTCCAAAACAGCATGTGAATGGGAAAAATGATAGCCCACAAAAATAACTACTCCAGTGTTGTGAACCCTGATGTAGCTCATTCTTCAGAACTTGTCTGTTTGTCTGTCTTTCTTTCTTTCTTTCTTTCTTTCTTTCTTTCTTTCTTTCTTTCTTTCTTTCTTTCTTTCTTTCTTTCTCTTTCTTTCTGAATGTATTGCATCAGTGGAAATGAAGTACATTAGACACAAAATAGGGAAATGTGACTCTGTAGTGCTAGGGTCTCTTAGGAGGGATGCCCATCTTAGAACCCCTGCCTGCACCCTCAGCCTTCAGCACTTGAAAATTACCTTTCCACATTGAGATCCTTGATGTGCTCTGATTTTGTAGTGAAGTCATGTGCAGTGGTAGTGCAGCCAGCAATTACCTTTCTGCCTTTTATCTTAAATTGAAGATGCTAGAGCAGCATCAATTAGCAGGAAATAATTCTAAGAAAGTCTTTCATTTAATTTTCTTTTATACTTAAAAATGAAAATATATTTAGCTTCTCCAAATATTTAATTATATGTGATCCATTTGTTAAAGAATTTTGTATTTCTACTATCAAAAACACACCCACATGTATATAGATGTGTGTGTGTGAGTGTATCTGACATTAAAAACAAGTTCCTATTGCCTAGTTTTAAGAAACCATTTTGAAGATTAAAGACTGCTAATTCAGGAATATTTTAAGTGTTCATCATTTTCAAAAATTTATAATTCAAAAATATTTTATTGGAAGGGAAGGCTAAAGGTATTTATGATTTTCCCCAAGCCTCATATTCTTATTGTAATAATCTGATATATCAAGAAATATTATTTTTCCCAAGTTTCATATTTAAACAACAGATTAACAACTGGTATAATTTAATGATTAAAAAGGTCCCAAACCATCTCAACTAAAATTTCCAATTACTAGACTTATTTCTTTGGATAAAGGGAATTATCGCCATAAAATCTTACCTTAGTAGAAGTAATTCCCCCTGTGTTTTGCAAAGATTGCATTAGAAGGAGTGAGTAGGGTTGGAGTTTTGTTTTGTTTTGTTTTGTTTTGTTTCAGACTATGTTTTGTTTTCTCACTATGTAGCTCAGGTTAGTGTTATGACCTTGAACTCTCAGTCGTCCTGCCTCGGCCTCCTGAGTTCTGGGATTACAAGCATGCTGTCCCATGCCTGTCAGTTGGGTATGTTTGAATAGTCTAGGTGCAGACCCCAGAGGAAGAGGGGAGGGTAGAAGAAGAGAAGCTACTCCCCACCTGAGGCTCCAAAAGAAGGTTTTAGGCCAGTGATGGTGAACCTTTTAGAGATTGGGTACCCAAACTGCAACCCAAAGCCCACTTACTCATTGCAAAGTGCCAACACTGCAATTAAACCTGGATACTGAGGTTTTAGTTTAGAAAAAACAACTCATACATTAACATCTTTTGTCTTAAAAGAAAAAATAACACATATGCTGTGTGTTCACCACCACTGCTTTAGGCTGTGGGAAAGGCAGGCAAAGCCTTTACTTTATAATAATGAAATGTTCGCTTAGAGGGGATCCTTATTTAAAGCTGTACTATTATAGTCATCTAAATTGTAAAATGGATATTATATAAGATGGAAGATGCCATTTTTTGAGTGTAATATCAAAATGTTTGCAAAATAATTTGGCACCTTCACTTTTTCCAGTCTGGGAGTGCAGTCCACAAAATAGTCTAGTTGATGTCTTGGATGGTTTTTTGGCAAGAATACAAGGTGGCTTTATATAGCTCTTCTCTGATGCTTTCATTGAGTGCCTGAAAGAAAAGGGAGGGCTTGTGGACCTTGATTAAAATAAGGAAGTGGCCCACTGACTTAAACAGGCACGTTGTGGAATTTGAATGGTAAAAAAAAGCCCTCTGTCATTGATTTTTCAGCCATGGGAATAACCAGTTGCTTGTTGTGTGTTTTGTCAAAGAGCCTAGGCCATTTGGTCGGCCTGATGGTTACCTGCTGCCTCTTTTATAGCCTCTATGTCCTTTGTTGTTGCCCGGCTGGTTAGACATGTGTAACAGTGCCCTAGGGCACCAGTGTGCCCTGGGGGGGCTAAGTGCTGCCAGATGTAGGGAGCAAGGGTTGATTCACATGCCCAGAATTTCAATAGCTAATTTTACCTGTTTTCTTTTGGTTTTAGGTTTCATTCTTAAAGAAAAATCCATTTGGAGTTGCGTTTTACCCCATTTAAATTGTAGTTTTATCTTGTTACCTCTAATCTCGCCCCATCCCACATTCAAAAATGAAAGTATGGGAATAAAGAATGGAGGGGACATGTGATCTATTAAATCTGGGTGATTAGTATTTCTACCGTGATAAAAGATGCAACTAGTGAATTCCAGAGTATAAGAAATGGTAGGGACAAATAACTGTGATGAATGAATTACAAGGAAAACAAGACAAAAGAATTTATTAAAATGGCATATGAAACACGTCAATCAAGTGCAGCAGACCTTATTTAGGTCCTATTTTAGTTAACCGTCTGTTTAATTCTTAAAAAGACAAAAGAAGTGTATCTGAAGATGGCTCAAATATTTGATGATCCTAAAGAATTACTATTGATTTTTTTAAGGGATGATGTTATGTTAAATCATTATTAAAACTCTTCCTCTTTCAGATATACTGAAATAAATATCCATAAATGAAATTATATGATTCTGGGATTGGCTTCAAAATAATTTAATGGGAAGGGTGAATGGTTTTAGCTGAAACAAGATGGGTTAGAATAAATTGTTGAACTGACTTTTGGGCACATTGGGGCTTATATTTATCTGTCTACTTTTGTGAATGTTTGACATTTTTCTATAAGAAAAAGGTTTTGTAGGGTGTTGTTTTTTTTTTTTTAAATAGGCTGAAGTTTGAAACCCAGATTTGTAACTTTATGATCTCAGACGAATTCCTTCACCTCCTTGAGCTTCAGCTTTGGGTTTTTTGGGGGGGGCAGTTTTTTGGCTTGTAAAATGGGTACAAGGTTATTGTTCAGTTTACCTTACAGGAATTGTTGTACAAAATTAGATAATGCATATGTAGTTCCTTTGTAAATTGCCACACACATGTCAGTTACGCTCTTAATTATAAATTTCTCAAAGGGATAGTTTTCTTGCTAAGAAAATTTGATAGTTTTTTCTTTGTGAACAAGCATCATAGTTGTTCCAGCTATCAGTTAAATATCAATTTAAAAGTCTGGAATAAGATTATAGTTACAAGCTATAAAGAGTGTTTATTAACTGGCTTGTAGTAAGAGAGTAATTCCAAGAATTCATTTTTTAAAATTTGCAAATACAACTTCTTGTGGCCTACTCAATTAAATGCAGTGTAGCCAACATGCTATTAATGTTTTTACTATGTATTGTTGTGAATTATTTCTGATTTATTTTCCTTGTTTTTTAAAAAATTTGAATTTAAAGTAATAGTAAATATTTTAAATTTCTTACATCATGATGTACAGACCTGATTGCTAGGATACTTTCTGTTTTGTTTTTTAGTTCTAGCTTTCTTCCTTTTTACTTTCCTTCTTTCATCCTCTTTTCTAGTGTTTTGTTGTAAAATACATAAAAAGAAAATGTGTAAAACAAATATACACTTTTTAAAAAATTTTAGAGAAGTTAAGTGATTTATATTTCAGTTTATCCAGCAGTTGACTGACAGAGCCAAGATTCAAATTCAGATTCTGTTTGAAAAAGTTACCCTCAAGGTTACTGCCTTGCTAGCTAGATCCTGTAACGTTCAGCGGAAGACTGGAGTACACTTCACAGGGGGACACATAAACCAGAGGCATGTACTTAATACGTGCAGCTCACTGAAACCATTGTACATTGCCTGGAGGTGCAGCTCGGTGGCAGAGCACTTGCCCCGTGTGCCAGAGGCCCTGGGTTGCATCCCCAGCACTGCAAAAACAAAAAAACAAAACCCCAAAAAACCTGACTGTGTAGCAAGCCAGAACATTTCTTTTATTGCATTTCAAGCAATATCTGCCTGTATCCCTCTGAAGGAAGCATGCCTCATCTAAAGATTTTCAAATTCAAATGTTTTCAGCTCCGTGGCCCTCCACATGGCCCGTTTCCATCCGGGGCCTTTGGTGAAGCATAGCCTTTGGGAGGGGTCTACTGAGCACCCCGGGAGGCTGTGTTCTCCTGGCTGCAGCAGGCACCATTAAGCCTTAAGCATGGGTTTCCCTGGGAGGCTGAGGCAGGAGGATCATAAATTTAAGCCCAGCCTAAACAACTTAGTGACTTAGCAAAACTCTGTATCAAAAAAAGGAAAAAAAGAGAAAAAGGGCTGCGGACGTAACTCAGCATAAAAGCTCTGATTCAATCCTCATTACAGACAAAAAAAGCTTCTCTTATGCTTTAAACTAGCAAGCAAACTATACAAGTGTTTAGTTATATTTTTCATACTTAGTTCCTTGGTGAGAATTTGCCATATTCCTTTAGCAAAACTCCCCAGGCATTTAGACAAATGTACAATATAATAAATGAATATAAAGCAAATACATACTGATGTAACTGTGTATGATGTATGATAGAAAAATATGGTGTTTAAATTTTTAAAAATTATTACAGTAAAAGACACATTGTCCTTAACACCCCCCCCCCAATATTCCCCTCTCGCTGGGCCTGGTGGCATGTGCCTGTAATCCCAGCGTTTGGGAGGCTGAGGCAGGAGGATTTCTGTGAGTTTGAGCCCAGCCTGGGCTACATAGTGAGTTCAAGAACTAAAAAGCAAGATCTTGTCTCAAAAAAATAAAAATAAATAAAAATGCTCCCCTCTCACTTCAAGCATACTTATCCACATCAATCTTGTCACTTTCAGAAGCAGTTCTAAAAGTCTTCAAAAGACTTTTATTTGAAGACTTCAAAAGTCACAAAAGTGAACGTCTTTAGTTGTGTTATTATGGTTGCTTCTATGTCCTGAATTGATTCAAAATGTTTACCTTTCATAGTCATTTTTATTTTGAGGAACAGCCAGAAGTCACACGGTGTCAGATCCAGTGAGTAAGGTGGATGAGGACACACTGTAATGTTTTCACAAGCCTGCCTTTCAGTTGGATGATACACAAAGGTCACATTCATTGCATTTTTTAAATCTTACCTTATTTAAAAAAAAAAAATCATGAGAGAAGACTTTCAGAGCTGCTTCTAAAAGAAGAATGAATGAAAAGAAAAATGGCAAGAAGAATGAGATGAGTATGTTTGAAGTGAGGGAGTGTATTTGGGGGGGATTAATGGCGATACGTCTTTTACTGTAGTAAATTTTAAATTTAAACATTTACTGTATATTTTGATCACATCTTGTATTCATTTAAAAGAAAAAATAGAACATTGCCAGCATCTCAATCCACTTCTGCATGTCCCTTGCCAATCCGAACCTCTCCCATCTCTCAGAAAAACGCTTTAGCAATATTTTCTTCTTTGCTTTCCTTTATTGTTTCACCCCCTCAGGTACAGATTCCTAAACACTGATTTTATATGTTAAAAAATCTATGTATATTATTGCCTGTAATTGTAGTTCATTCATTTTGGTTGCCATATGGCCTTCTATTTTAGAAATTTATCATAATCTGTCTACCCTATACTGTTAATGGACATTTGGTTGTTTCCACTTTTTTTCTATTACAAGCATTCTTTCATGTGTCTTTTGGTACATCTTTATGTATTTCTATTATGTATATCTCGGATAGAACTTGGGACTTTATATTGACAGTTTTTTGTGTTTTTTTTTGTGGCACCAGGGATTGAATTCATGACCTCGTGCTTGCCAGGCAGGCACTTAGGCCACTGAGCTACATCCCTGGCCCTTGTCTTTTTGAGACAGGGTCTCACTATGCGGTTCAGGCTGGCCTTGAGCTCACTTTGTAGCCCAGGCTGGTCTCGAACTTGCAACGATCCTCCTGTCTCAGCCTCCCGAGTGCTGTGATTACAGGCATGAGCCACCACGCTCGGCTGACAGTTTTTCAAAGTGGTTATACCAGTAGACCCTCTCCAGCAGAATTTAAATGCTTGTTTCACATCCTTACTTGTACTTGGTATTATCAGACTTTTTAAATGCTTTTTCTTAAAATGTTAGTAGTAAAACAACATAGATAAAATAGTTCACTGTTGTCTATTACTCATATACTTGTAACTTAAAAATCTGGGTTTTACCTGAAGACTCTGTATGTGGGGGGTTATTTCAGAAATACTATAAACTCCTTCTGGGGATTTGTATCTACTTGCTAAATTACATTTTGCTGTATAGCAAATACTACTCCAAAGATCAGGAAAAAAAATAAAAGTATAGCTTTCAAAAAGCAGAGAATGCCTGTAATCCCAGCACTCGGGTGGCTAAGGTTGGAAGATTGTTGCTAGTTTGAGACCAGCCTGGGCTACAGAATGAGCTCAAGGCCAGCCTGAACGTATAGCGAGACCATCTCAAAAAGATCAAAAAATTAAAAATTAAAAAAAAGCAGAGAGTGTTTTCATACTTTTTCATTCATTGTGATATTCGACATGTAACAAGTGACAGCTCAGCTTACTATTCACTATGTATTGTGCTAGTGAGAACTTAATATATAAAAACTTACTTTATCCTTATAACTTTCTCCCCATTTTTAATAGATGAAGAAACTGAAGCATGAAGCAGTTAAGTAACTTGCAGAAGAAGGTGGTCAGGTAGGAACTCAGAGAGCCAAAGCTGAAGCTACATAGTCCAGTTCCACTGGCTCCATCTGAGTTATGAACACCTGGCCATCTTCGTGAACTCTGGTCAGAGTGACATTAGTCCTCCAGAGCTGCCATGTTTCCTCCCAGTGGCTGTCCTGGGGCTCGAGGTGTTCTCTGTGGTACAAAGTGCTAGGTAGTAAGCAGGGCTGTGTAAACTTCAACAAGTGGGATCCTGGCTCTGGGGCTTATACAGGTGTTACAGGAAGGGGCGGGTATTGGCCCTCTCCTCTCCTCTCCTCTTTAGAGTTCTCGGGGACACTACCTTCCATCCTCTTTCCACTTGGGTTTGGAAGGAAGAGGCTGAGAATGAATGGCAGGGAACTGCAAAATGGACTTTCCCTTTTTCCTGATTGTCCAACAATATGGAGCATTTTTCCTTGAAACTGCTGTAAGGGTTGGGGAGTGACTCAGCGGTAGAGTGCTTTCTTACCATGTCCTGGGTTCAATTCCAAGTACTGGAAGAAAAAAGAAAAGAAAATAAGAAAGGAAAGAGAGAAGGAAGGAAAGAGGGTGCGAAAGAAGGTGAGGAAAGAAAGAAAGAAATAGAAAGAAAGACTGTTATAAATTGCAGGAATATTCTCTGTAAAAAACCCATAACATTGCTAAAATATGGACTTGCAGCTAAAGTCCTTCTTTGTTTTTTTTTTGCAACTGTGTAGAATTTCAGTTCTCTTATGGATAAATAGGCTAACCTAAGAACTTAGCCACATTGTTTATGTAGGAAAATGCATTCCAAATCATTAGGACCACATATTTATCTTAGTGGAGAACTGACTTTATTCACTGACTGCCTGAATAGCCCGCTCCAAGCAAACTGAACAGTACCATCACTTTTTTGATGGTAAACTGAAAAACATCTCTAATAAGATAATCATTTTCTACAGATACACTGTGGACTGGGAATAAATTTTAATTAGCCAAAAATAGTTTTTTAAATCATAGCAATACATAAATTCATCTGTTTTTCATTTGTCACATATGGATTTTTATTTGTCAGTATCCCTAAGACATTGACGCATACTAATGTAGTCACCTAAACCACATGTAGATCTTTGGACTTGTGCAGCAGAAGGAATGATAATTATGATCTGCTTCAGGCTATCGGCTAGAATAATTCAAAAGGAAACATGCATTACTAATATGAAGAGCTCATAAATTCTTAATGTCAGCTTGCCACTTGTGCAGTCTGGCTGGTTGGCTAGAGGCAAAGAGACTAGGGTTACATAATATTTATGAGGTCTGAAGTCAGCCATCACCAAACCAAGTGTTGCCAGACTTTGAGACTACGCATGAAAGTGAGCGTTGTGTCATTGCAGCAGTGGGCTGACAGCAGGGTGGATTTGATCACGGTGAGACATTAGGTATAAGTGTAAAGTCCGTCCATTGTAACTCACTGCTACCTCCTTTGCAGGATTTCTAGCCTTCTTATTTTCTTCCTAAGAGGCCCCATACCATTCTGTAAAAGTCCGCTTGCCGCTTAAGTTTTTATAGCACAGACACTGAGATGGGACTTCTCTGACGTTGCTATGTTTCTCAGCCCATTTAGTGTTAAAATTTGTGGCAACTTCTTGTCTCACTGTGGTCAGCACAGTGGCCAACCCCAAAACTTTCAGACCTCAGCCAGTGCCTTAGAGCATAGTGTGCTTAGGAACACTCAAGTGGCCAGACCCAGGCTCACTTTTGGCCTCCAGTGTACCTCAGGAGTTTGTCTTGTACAGTATAATGAACAGCTACAAACCTGGGCCCCAGGACCACTCCCGAGAAGCTTGTGTGGCCATGAACTGCAAATTAGAATTATGTGAACAACCGTACGATTTCTACCATCCATAAACACTATTCCGAAACCATGTGTGGTGGCACACCCCTGTAATCCCAGCAGTCAGGAGGCTGAGGCAGGAGGACTGCAGAGTTCAAGGCCAACCTGGGCTACATACAGAATGAGTTCAAGTCCAGCCTGAACGACATAGCAAGACCCTGCCCCCAGTAAACAAAAACACACACAGTAGCGGAAGAGGAGGAGGAGGAGGAGAAAGGGGAGGAAAGAGAAAATGAACAACTAGTTCTGGGGTCTATTCTGTCTTACAACCCAGGAGCCTGATGCCCATTTTAAATGCCTTGTTTTTCCACATATAAACAGTGTGTCTCACATTAAAAAACAAAAAACTTCCATTTGCAACACCTCGTAGAATTCTTTAGGGAAAATGATTTTTTAAGGTGCTGAATCAAATACATTCAAATTTTCATATTACTGAAAAATTCCAATACAGGTAAGAGCAGAGAAAAGGGCATAGTGAAGTCAGTCCTCCGTGCTGTTGGAAATATTTTTAATGGAAACATTTTTTTCTGTTAACTACTGTATACAGTATACAATTTCCCAAACTAGGTGGCTTCAGAGGTAGTATTCTGAAACCCGAGGAGAAAAGTATATCGGGGAGCATCGGCCGAAGCAGTAATAGTGAGAGCACCCTGCGTGCAGCCACAGATCATGCGTTGCTGTTCCGGGGAGATGAGCTGAGCAGCAAAGGATCCCAGGAGCTGGCGCTGTTCGGACTCCTGTGCTGTGGCCTGGCCGGCTTGTTTTTACCTTTTCTCGTGTTTACAGTTCTTGGTCCCTTTCGCTGGTACAAGACCAAGGGGGTATTTTGGAATCGATTGCCCTTTACCCTCGTGCCCTCCTTGCTGCCAGCCACAGGTGCGGCTCCAGAAGAGCTGAAGGAGTACAGGAGCGCTAAGATGCACGGCAGGAAACACTGAGAGCCACCTGTGTGCTCATCATTGCTGAAAGCATGAAGCCGTGTGTGTTCTCTCCATCTCAGCGAAGCTGTGAAACGCCACAGAGGTCACGCCCCTCTCTGTTTTTTGTCCGAGCCAACCAGCTCAACCTAGACACATAATTCGAAACCAAACACTACTGAACTGTGAAAGTCGAGTACGTGTAGAATAAGTGTACGAAGTCTAAAAAAGTTCTAATTGCCTCCTGCCGAAGATTAGGCTGTCACTATTTTGGAAGGAAATACTTGAAATATAAAACCCTTTCCTCCCTTGATCTACTTTTTAGGGGTGCCTTTGCTTTGCCGGCCCTTCCAGCACCTGTTGGTCCACCCGGTGTAGCACCCTGTATCTGGGATGAGGGAAGCGATGTGTGGGGAGAGGCAAAGTGTGAAGGGACGAGGCGGCAGTGGTGGGAAGGGTCTGCTGAGTCCTCGGAGAGACCGTGTGAGTCTGTGTGCGCTGATTTTTGGTGTATTCAGGAGCACAAAAATAGGGCACTGGAGTATTCAGTTTTTAAAACCTTTTCAAAAATTAAAGTTTTTAAAGGGAAACAAGTTTAGTACTAGATACAAATTACTGTATGTATAATAGCATCATATTCCATTACAAAATTTCCACTTATAATAGCAGCCAAGAAGATACAGCTCCTAGGAACAGACAAATAACATGACCTGGGGGCCGGGGATTTAGCGCAACAGGACAAGTGTTTGCCTGGCAAGCGCAAGGTCATGAGTTTGATCTCTGGTGGAAAAAACAAAAAACAAAACAAAACCAAAAAATGGATACACCCCCCCAAAAAAAAACAGATACAGGTGTGCACAGTGGTGCAGTGCACACCTGTATCCCAGCTACTTGGGAGGCTGAGGTTAGAGGATTAAAAGTTTGAGGCCTGCCTCAGCAAATAGGCAAAACTATGTCCCAAAATAAAAATAAATAAAAAGGAATAGGAATGTAGTTCAGCAGTGGACCTCCCCTGGGTTTGATCCTCAGTACTGCCAAAAAAGAGAAAAAAGTATAGGACCTATATGAAGAAAGCATAAATGGGTATGGTGGTGCATGCCTATAATCTCAGCACTTTGGCAGGCTGAGGCAGGAGAATCACAAATTGGAGCTCAGCCTGGGCAGTTTATCAATTTAGATCCTCGCTCAAAATAAAAAAATTTAAACCACATATTGCAGCTCACATGTATAATCCCAGCATTCAGGAAACTCAGAGAGGAGGATTGCCAGGAGTTCAAGGCCAGCCTAGGCTATATAGTAAGATCCTGTCTCAGAAAGAAAGAGAGAGGTGAGGATAGAGGAAGAAGGAAAAGAAAGGAAGGAAAGCAAAGAAAGAAGAAGAGGTCTGAGGTAGCTCAGTGCAGAGGTCTTGGGTTCAATCCACAAAACAAACAACTGCAAACCCCACACCATTAAGTCTCTACTGAGGGACATGACCGCAGTAACTGTGAAGACCTGTCTTAAATGAGACAACTAAAATTTGTGGGGGTTTTTGTTTGTTTGTTTCTTGTTTTTGAGGCAGGATGTTACTTACGTAGTCCAGGGTAGCCTTGAATTTGAGATTCTCCTGCCTCAGTCTCCTGAGTTCTAGAATTACAGGCAAGTGCCACTATCCCCTGCTTTGACATCTTTATACAGAGTCAGCCAAAAAAAAAATTATACACACTTCAGGAAGAGAAAAATAACTGTCTGGAAGCTAATGGCTACCACTTTGAGCGGCTCTTGTAATTGTGAAGACCAAAGGTAATGTGTATTAATCTCATAATGTCTCAATAAATTTCGTATTAAAATAGCTATACAATTTTTTTCTATTTCTGAATTGTATATACTTTTTTTTTGGTGTACTCTGTTTAAAGAGTCATATTGTCTTTCATGTAATTCATAAATCTAGTTGTATGGCTCAGAGTACTTTAAACATAGTTGAAATGCCAATAGTAAATAAAAAATATCGTGTATAAATGTATAATGTTTCTAATTCACAGTTCACCTTTAAAAATAAGTCAGATTAAAACAAAACAAAAAAAACCCAAGAGGGCTAACTGGAAACTTCACAAAACAGAATATACAAGTAAACACAGGAAAGAATCTTCAACTTCTGTCATATCTGATAAAAATAAGTAAAAGCAAGAGACCACACATGTGCTATTTTCGTAAATCAGAAACAAAACAAAACAAATTCTGGACTTCCATGGACCAAGGAGCATTCTGGGTAGCTTAGGGAGAGGGCAGAGCCATGCACTGGGGAGGATGGCCTCAGGGGAGAGGTTCAGAGTGAAGAAGTTGGTGGCTGGTCCTCTTCCCAGCTTCCCCAGCCTCACTCAGGGGCCGCTGGGAGGGAAATGGTGTGTGACTTTCCTCCTTTTATTGGAAAGCACCTAGTTCATAAGGAACAGCATGGTAGCATGGTTGTCCGAACAGTATTCTGGCAGGTTGACAAGCCGTGAAAATCATATCACCCTTCACACAGACCCAGGGCCAAGATCCCCTGTGACATCAGAAGGGAGAGGAAAGTGGACTTCCTGTTTGTAAATTCACATCATGGCTTCTCTTTAGCTACTCTTTTGATTCGAACTGGAGAAGGGATTTGCAGCTATATATAAAAGCTGCCACTGTATGCAACTCCTCCCCCCTCACACACACACACATGCACACTGCTTCTGTTCCTCAAGTTTTCTTCTTAAATGGGGAAGATTTTCATATGTTTCTTCCTTAAAAAAAAAAATTACAATTTGGTATCTCAGACATCTGCCTCTGTGGGTGTTCACTTGGACTCCAAAAATAGAGCTAGAATCTTCAAGTGCTTTCTGAATAAATAATGATACATATATTCGAAGTCTGTAATTCTTCTTTCTTCCTAACCACATTCTAGATAACCCAATGGTGTCACTTGTGTGAATAGATCCTCTAGTTTTAGTTTTCAAGGCTTTTCTTTTCTTCTTCTTCTTCTTTTTTTTTTTTTTTCATGCTAGCTGTCTGGATGATTAATGTGATTAGGAAGATACTGTTGACCCATTTAAATCATGTCAAACAACATCCATTGCTCATCTACATAATGAAATACACACTGAATATTACATTTTAAGTGTGGGAGTAAGTGAACTATAAAATAATGTTTTACTCATTTAAGTTATGAAATAAAATAGATGACATTGGGATCTAACTATAGCATTAAACGTTAAACTATTCAGTGGTAATTGTCAGTGAAAATCACTTATAAGCCAAAACAAGAAAAAGCATTTCTGCTTTAATAGTTAATTAGAGGAAGTAAGGTGATTGTATGCAAAAGTGTGAGTTTAAGAAAAATCTTTTTGTCAAAGTGTGTTTTAATATCACTTGACTATTACAGGATTCATTGTAAATAGTTGAGGTTTTTTTTTTTCAGTTGCTAATTAGTGGTTATGAAAATAACAATTTGACATTTTTATCATAGTTTCATTCAGTGGCTCTTTGAACAATTTTAAAGACAACTAATTTGTATTTGAAGCTGTTTTGATCAATGATCTGACAACAAAGATAAGCTTTGACAGCTTTAGAAGCAGTTAAATTTTGTAAGGACATCATTTGCACAACATTTAAGTAAATGCAAAATTTAAAGCCCTGAATTTAGGCTACCAGGTTTCCATGGTTACACCTTTCCAAATTATTTTGTGTTGTGTAAATAGGTCTATGAGTCACTGATAATTACTTGTTTTTTTGTTTGTTCTGTTAGTAATTCTGTGTTTAGCTGAATCTAATACAGTTCACACGGTGTGCTTTGGTTTATGTATATTTTAGTGTTTGTGATTGACAGTGATTGAGCATTTCTTATGGAGTGCTTGCATTTTTTGTCATAAATGATGTACGTTGGTAGTGCTTGAAATGTCAATAAGTTCTTCCTGTATCACCATTTAATAAACAGGAATTTTACGCAAAGAAGACTCCTTGGTACATTTAAACAGTAAGGTTTGGTGAGCTCTAGAATATCTCTATTAAACAGATTTTATACCAAGAGGAATACGTTTAAATTCTTACCAGTTTTAACTTACTGAGATAACCAAGGACAACATAACAGTTTATGACTAAGCACTACGTTGACTGGGTACTGTTCAGTAACAAAATAAAAATAGCATTCTGGGGCTGGAAATATATCTCAGTGATAGAGAACTTGTGTTTGCCTGTAGACATGTGCTATGTCTTGGGTTTGATCCTTGGTGCCCTCCCCCAAATAAAGCAATATTCTGATTTAACTTTTTTTTTTTTAAAGGTACTAGGGATTGAATCTAGGGTCACTCAATCACTAAGCTATATCCCTAGACCTACCTGCCTGCGTATGTGTCTGTCCGTCTATCTCTCTACCTGCCTACCCACCTATCTGTTTATATTTTGATATGGGATCTCATTAAGCTGCCCAGACTAGCAGTGAACCTGTGACCTACCTGCTTTAACCTCCATCATAGCTGGGATTACAGGCATATACCACCTTGCCCAGTGTCAATTTAACTCTTCATGAACTTCTTGTGTGAAGGCTGGGGTGTAGCTCAGTGTTAGAGCACTAGCCTAGTGTGCATAAAGGCAAGGATTTAGTCCCTAGCACCCTCCCCCAAAAATATAGTGAACTTTACAAGGAATGTCTTCAGTGCAAGGTAGAATATTTCTAAATTGTAATTTCTCTCATCCTACCCTTTGTACAATTTAAAAACTACTCTGTACACTAATATGTTTAGAAGGGTATGTTTTTGTTGTTGTTGTTGTTTTTGTTTGTTTTGGTTTTTTATTTGGTCTTTTTGAGACTGGGTCTCATTATTCAGTTCAGGCAGGCCTTGGCCTCACTTTGTAACCCAGGCTGGTCTCGAACTTGCAATGATCCTCCTGCCTTAGCCTCCCAAGTGCTGGAATTACAGGAGTGCATCACCACACCCAGCTAGGATATGATTCTTGAAAAAAGCCAGGTTCTTTTATGCCTGCAGATGAAGGAAGAGATTATTCTTAGACCTTACCATCACCATACTATCAGGAATTCTCAGCAAAACATCAAAATTAGGCTGACTTCAAGCCTTCTCTCAATACACGACAGGAGACACTGTATAGTTTGTAAAGTGTTTCTCCATCTGCAGTCTTATTTTATGGTGGACCTGTGATGAAGTTGGGAGAGGCCTAGTGCTTTAAATACGACTTTTAAGGAGCAGCCTGGGACCCAGACTAGGATCTCATGTATTACTTTGTGAGTTATCCAAAGGCACATTTTAAAGTTCACATTGGTTTCTGCCTACTGATTAGTCCATTTCAGAGTGACTGCCTCTCATAGTCAAGTAACCAGTAATAGTATTTACCATTTAATAAGGGCCTGATTTATACTGCTTCTTTCTATCAGATCATACAGTTCTCCTAGCAATCCTGTAAGAGAGTATTCGTATTAACAAATGAGGAAACTTAAATTTAGCAAATTTAACTAACCTGTCCAGGTAAACCAGTGAGTACTCAGAGAAGAAACCTTGATTTGAACAAGAACTCAGATATAGTCAGAAAGACACATCCTTATAATTAGAAAAACCCCTGGTGTGTTCACAGCAAAGTATAAAATGTTTTAAATTCTACACGATTTCCTTAATTTTACCCAAAAGTGACTGTGTTTTACTAGGTGTTTGGGGGTTTTTCACAACAATCTGGGAGAAGTATAGCTCAAAAAGTATTCAATATACTTAGCATTAGATAGTAAATATGTCTCAAGTATTTTAAATATCGGATATTTCAGTACTATAGCAGTATTGACATTAATCTAAAAAAAGACAATGAATTTGTCATTACACTGTGAATAATTTTGGTCATCTAAGGTTTTCAAGTAACATTGTCTTTTCAGGCATGAGAAGCAACTTGCCATATATAAAGAAAACATACATGTTTTGTTGCTGATGGTGGTAAAGAAGGGCCAGGTTGTAAGCAGGCTTCTGAGAAATTTACCTTTTAAGCCTGTATCATTTTAATACATTGAATTTTATTTTTTTCACCTAGTTTAACTGAATATAAAATTATTATGACAAAAAAATTATTATGGCAACCTAACTATATGAAGTCCAAAATGTTACCTTCAGAAAATTTGGAGCTTTTACTAAAAAGACTACTATGTATTTTCTCTTCATTTTTCTGGTTGAAAATAACTCCCTGATGAGTGACCTTGGCTCCATTTTCTTGTATCTGTGTAATCTCAGCTGCAGAAGCCTGGAAATATATTGTTTTCCTGAAGCTTTGGCTTTCTTGTTTGAGTTGTGATTAACCTACCTACCTACTTACCACTCCTATTGCTTGGTTATATGACAGAAACAAAATTCCCAAAATTGTCAAAATAATACCATAATATTTATATTAAAATGTTACTTTATGGCTTTCATCTGAAGTTGTACAGTGAAGACATTCTCAGGAATGTATTAGATGTAGGGTTTGGGGGTATTTTTTTTGACTTGGCATTGTTACTACAGTTTTGGTCAAAGCTTGGAGCAGTTTTATAATTGTTTGTGTATGCAACAATAACATACTAAAAAAATAAATAAATGGAGGGTAGAAAAGAAGGCAGGGACCCAAAAGTACACCTATGTCAGGCTTCACATAGAATTTGGTTGACAGTATTATTAAGTGCCTATGCTCTTTTCAAATGCTAAAATATAATTTAAAATATTATATTAAAGTTATGCCTTTGATCATCATAAGCTATAAGTTCCCATATGTTCTGTTATGAGGTATTTTAATCCCAAATAACTAATACTTTGACTAATATTTTACATGACAGTAGTATTTATGAGTGACGTATTTCTTTAAGAATTAAAGAAAGATTTTCTTACTATATCAGCTTTAAGAAAAAAAAAACCCGTCATGATATTTTTATATGGATGTGCTTTACAATTGAGTTCCATGTGTGATTTCTGTGAAATTGCTCTTTCTGGTTCCTATTTGTGTGCTTTAATATAAAATTGTTCTATTTTCCTCTTCTTAAACCTTAAGTGTGTGAGGTAACGGGAGTGTTTCTCTTAAGAGACTTTGGAAAGTTGAAATTTGCCAGATGTTCCATGCTAACCTGGAAGCGTACTCTCCCTGCGTACCAGGACTGAGTGAAATTCTTTCCGTTACTTTGACAGAACGTTTGGTTTTGGTTCATTTTGGTGTTGTGCTGCTACTCTGATCAGAGCTTGTCTTTTATTCAGTATTTAAATTATATTACGACATCCAGAATATCTGGCAAAGAAAATGATATTTTGATGACATTTTTCACAGGGCTCAACTGGAATGAATTATTACATTTTAACCACAGCTCTAATAAACAGCTCCTTTATTTCCCCTAGAAGAATACAGTATGTCTTTGTCCAGGAAGTTGCCTGAGTATATGTATTGTTGAAGTGCTAAAAAGCTGCTTTTCTCTAAACTTTAGCTGAGAGACAATGGGATATGCTAAGCATATACTACTGTATTTCAGTCTGACTCAAGTGTTTTCTTATTACAAAGAGGAATTTAGATTTAAATTTTGAAGTAAATATTTTTATCTTAAATGAAGAAATTTTTTACAGCAGTCTTCTTTCCTTGTACAACTCAGTCATTTCTATGTAACGTCCACTGGTCCACCAAACGATCTGCTTTTAGTTTTCTACTTGAGTCCTTGGTATAATCTTTGTCAGCCTTCCCCCACCTACAGTTGGGCTGTCATAAAATAGTTTTGTTTCCTAGGCGCAAAGACATGAGTCCATGTTATTAAGTAGGAAGGTTTATTGATCTTTGTTTCTAGAGTAGTTAGGGGTATATTTATTTCCCCAAGAAGAAAGAAATGCATCTTTATTTTTTAAATTTTTTTTGGTACCAGGAATTGAGCTTATTTTTAAATATATATAGATCCTTGAGTTCTGGTGGTATACATTAATAATCACAAATAATCAAATTCAGCTTTTGTAAAGAAATAAAATGAAGTATTCTCCTAAACCATTTCTGAGCTTATCATTGATAGTATGCTCTATCATTTGCTATTGATAAATTTTTTAAAGGAGGAAAGCATGGAGCCAACTTCCTGATGGAGTCTTGCAGGGGGGTCATGTTTTGCTCTGACCTGGGCACTGTTCTTGAATGATATTATTGTAGGGAGAGGGTTCCCCCAGGCCAACACCCTTCCTTTCCCTGCCTATGCTCCTAAGTATGACTGACTTTCTAGTTCTTCTTTTCTAGAACCAGGACTCCCTGGCTTTGCATTATGATTTCATGATGAGTTCTGACACCCACATGCCAGTGTCTGTCTCCCCTTTGTTTGACCACTTAGGTTTATTAGTTGTGGCCAACTCTATTTTGGTATTTGAATGATGCATCCTCAATGGCCAACTTAGGATATTAAGCAACTAGGATGCTATTTCAGCATAAAAGTGAACTATGGCTTTTTTTACAACCTAAATACATTACACATTCCCTTTTTATTTCTGTGGAATCTTTATGACTATTGTTGTAGGCTTAGCTATAAATAACTACAAGGCCAATACTGTTGGATGTCAAGTAGAATCTTTATTTCAGACAAGTATTTGTGCCTGTATATGTTCCACTCGACTATGTGCTTTATTTTGAGCATTAAAGAAAATGGTTGTTTTCCAACACCTGCTTACCAACTGGGCCTGTATGCTCTTTAGAAATGTTTAATAAACTCTAGCTTTATCATCCAAAGGCAGTTTCCAAGTGCTGTTAATTAAGCCCCAAAATGGTTCTTGTAGGTTTGTGAAACCTCTCTGTAATGGCATCTTAACTTGAAATCCAGGAAGCAGTGGTGTATGGTGTCCATATCCATGATTTCCTGAGCTGGAGAAAAAGTGTGGAAAGCATCTGGGGAAAAGGAGGCTCTTTACCAGCTTGTTTCCTGTAAGTTCAATTGGAAGACCTTGTCTGTGCAAATAGATTTCAAAATAGAGCCTGCCCTTTGACTGTCTCCATAATTACATGGCTCGCTCTGTATTTTATTTGGCAGCCAGAGCAGTTAACCCCTGGAAGGAAGGGGCTGATGGCATGCCCAGCTTGGCTTCCCAGACATGTCCATGGGAATGAATAAACCACTGTTTGGAGAAGCCCACAGCTAAAAACACACTAGAATAGTCTTTAATGGAACTGAAACTCTTTGGAAACAGATTTAATAATGTTTATTATGATTGGTTAAAAAGCTTAACTTTGTCCTTAGTGTGTTGATTGTTGAACAGTATTAATTGTTTTTTAAAAATTGGGAGTTAGGGGAGTTCCTTGTTGCTTTGATGTAATCAACATCTGTCAACAGAATGAATTTGCTTTTGTTTAGTTTCAAGGAGCCTTGTCCTTCAGCTTCGCCCAATCTGTATCTGCTTCAGCCTGGGGCATTCCCTTGTTGTGTGTTTTGTGTTTTAGTTTTTACTTTTTCCTCCAACAAATGCACAGGTTATTTCCTGTGAAATGTGAGCTTCTTTTCTGCTTTATAGTTGCCTTGAAATGAGGAGGGACATTACTCACTTATTTTTCAAATATTGTACCTTTTAGTACTGGATTAGAAAAATCAGTAAAAGAATTATATTGAGTGATGCAGACTATTTAATTTTTCTTTTGCTACATTTGCGCAAGTTATGAAATCTTTCAAGCAGACAGTCAGCGTTGTAGGTCAAGAGATCTACAGCATAGATGCATTTGTAGCATTCTCTTGGACTTGAAGCAGGAAGCCGTCTGCAAGAGCCAGTGCCCCTACTCTGGGTAATTGGTTGGAGTTCATGAAGTGTGATCTTTCCTTGGTTCCCAATCAGCACTTTGAAAATGTATTCCTAGGGTACTGTCCATTCTGTGCCTATTGCAGAAAGCAGCATTTCTAAACAGTTAAAAAATATATCAGATGGCTATCACAAAGTAAAGTTGCTCTGAGGGGGAGTTAATATATTATTTAAGCAAATCATTTGGTTTAAAATTGAAATTGTCAATGAATGTAAGAACCATATTTAAAAATGAATTAGAACGTTTTCTCTCTTGGTAATCATAAATCATTTAAATCTGGCAAGCATTCCTCCCTTCACCCAAAATAATTGCCTCCATTTGTAAAATCAATTAGATGTTAATATGCTATAAATGATAGTTTTGTTACTAGACTTTAGCATTTGCCGATCATTATGAAAAAATATGTCCACTAAGACATTTTATAGGGTGTCTTTTAAATTACGTATTATCTCTGGTTGACATTGTTAGCTAATGTAAAGTGCACCAAGCTACTTTATTGTGTTGTTTTCTACCCAGATATTTGATCCCTTTGAAATGTAATGTAACTGAGGATTGATGGCCTGCTGCAGGGTGAAAGTGCTTCCCTGGAAACGTACAATGAAAAATATAGGTGTTGGTAGCCCACACTTGAGTTCAAATGTACTTTGTTCAGTTTTACAACTGCTTAAAATAATAACCATTTTAAATGTTTCTTTGGAAGTCCATTCAGACCTCTCCCTTAAAAATACTTGTTGACCAAAAGAAAACTCACATTTTCAAGGGTAAAATCAGCTTAATTAAGGGTCATTAGTAAAGGTGCACATAAAAACCCAGGGCTCAGTGGGTGAAATGGAAGCATTTCATTATGTGGTATAGAATGCATGAGCAGATAACAATTAAAATGGACCCCGAGTAAGAGGCCAATAAGTATAGGGCATGTCGTGTGCAACAACATTGGTTATTTAAAATGTACTCCTCCCTCCAGCAGACTCGAATTCTGCAGTCCCACCTTTCACACTTAATCTGTAAAGGGAAATAAAAGGCAGCTTTTAGAAATTGGTGTTATTACCAAATATGAAAATATTTAAAACCATAACCTAGATTTACATTCCAAATACAAATTTAAAATATGAGAATGTGCGGCAGGATCCGGAGGACATACAGCAATTTAAAGAGACATTCAAGCCTCACAGTGTGCTCCTCCATGGAGTGAAAGAAGCAGTTGCCTATAATTTTCAGTGCTCAGCTCAAACTAGGCTCTGATAGAATTTTGTAACACTGAAAATAATTCTTATTATTACCTTTGATGACAGTAGATATTCTAGTATTCATAACAAATAACGTATAGATTTACTGCCTGCAAAAACCCTATATAGAGTTCTTGTTAGGTAATCAACAGGAACAACACTCTGTGATCATTGCTTTCAAGACCAAATTAGTACCAAGCAACCCCTTGCTGCTCTGTACTCCCCTGCTACCCTGAGGTTTCTGATGATTTCCCACTGGCATCCCCTAAACTTCAGATTCGTTCACTTGCCGCTTGCAGTAATTAGTATATACCTGCATCTCGTTTCCCCAAATAGCTTTACAAAAAGAGGGTGTATGTCCATCCTGTGAAATGACAATGCAGACCTTCCTCTGAGGATGGTCATCAAGCACCAAATGAATGATATCACTGATGGGAGCAGCAAGTTGAAGGTTAGATATAAGATAGCAACTCTGCTTTTACAAAGCAAAAAATTACAGTATAGAAAACTCAACAGACTTTTTCTACAGTGCTCTATCTCTGTATTAGTCATCCTTCCTATAACCCTGAATGTAGCATGGCCTGGGATTTTAATTTTGCTCATTCTGCATTTGAAAACTTTAATTATTAATCATTAATTATAATGTGATAAACAAGACTGAGGGTCTCCATTTCCTCCCCATGCTAATTGGAGAGCCAGTCTCTTCTGAAGGTACTGCGACTTCAGCCCTTTCTTCATTTAACCTGTGAAAACACTAGATTTGTTTTTTAGGTGTGTAATGAGTAGTTAGTGAAATAAACATGCCATTGTACCTTATTATCCTGTTATCTTGTGACAACATAGAGTGTCTTGTCAGATTGAAATAAAAGAGATTTCATTTCAAATAAAAAAGTATCTTATGAAAGTGGAATTGCTGAGGACCCTGCAGAATCATAACAGTCTGCAGATTGGCTGTGGTCAGCCTGTTTCTAATATTTAGAATTTTTTCATCCAGTTACGTGTGAGTGTGCATATATATATATATATATATATATT
>RJWT010000989.1:0-54043 GCA_004365215.1 Cuniculus paca
GGGAGTTGCGAGTTTGTGGATTTCATTCCCTAAATAATCTTCGCTGATAGTGAAAGACTATGTGTCAAACAGTTCTGTATCTTGCTTCAAGCCATTCTACTCACTGAAGAGTGCAAAGAGTGCTGGTGAGAAGCAAATGGCCCCTTAGTGCTGCCCCATCTTTTCCTCCTCCCCCAGGCTCTCCCATAGGAGCAAGGTCCAGCGTCCCACCCATGATCCACGCCGCCGTGACAAGAGCTCTCCCTCCTAACCTCTCATCTTGTCTTAGCCCAGTTACTGTCATGGTAGTTACCTACTCCAAACTCGGTGGCACAAACCGACAAGCATCGTGTGCTCAGGGAGTCTCTGTGCCGCGATGTCTGGTGCCTCCCTCGGAAGGATCCAGGTGGCTGTGTGCTGGAAATATTCACTCACTTGCATGTCTCATGTCTGGGATGGGATGGCTGAAGAATGGGCTTTCCTGGGAGCTCTGCACCAGGCTTCTCCATGTGCCCCGTGCTTCCACCAGCGTAGGTGCTGGGTGCTAAGAAGAGCATCCCAAAAGAGACCCTCAGAGAGTAGCCTTCCAAGAGAACCACGCGGAAGCCAGTTGGCCTTCGCAAGCATCATTTCTGCCCTAATCTACGAGTCAGAGCGGTGCACCTCCTCCCATATTCAGAGGGTGGAGGCACAGACATCGCATCTCAGGGGGATGCACCCCCACGTTTCTCCTTCAGCACCCTGGATTGTTTTCAGCAGTGGGCCTCTTTGGGGACTTCCTGCTGATTGCCATGGAAGAGTTGGGGACGTCAAGCCAAGGGGACTTCCCAGTGATTTGAGAATCTCGTGTATACCTCTGAGGAGTATGGGGTTCAAGGAGTGCTTGCCTCTGTATTTTCCTAACCCGACCAAGCATGGTACCACCTCAGCCCTCTACAGCCTCACTTCAGGCCCCTCCCTGGGACTCTGGGCCACCGTCTCCTCTGTGTGCAGCAGCCACGGAATCCCCTGCCTCTGGGGCAGTTTGCCAGGAGAAAGAGGGTGTAGTTTCCTTTACTCAATCCTCTCAGTTCTCTGCAGCACCATTAAGGCCCAGCCAATGTATATAAATCTCATATTTCACCAAAGTCTGGAGAATACAGTGATGAGAATTTCAATGTAGGAAAAAATTGCGATATACAAAGAAATCCTTTTATAGTAAGAAAAGAAATACCTTAAGGTTCTTTGTATGCATGGGTCCCTTTAGCAAGTCTAGGGAGGCCTATGAATTGTGTTATTAAGTGCATGAACTAGAACACTTAAGGTAACAACAAAGGAAATCAATTCTATTTCACTGCAGTACCGAACTAATAAACAAAACAAATGCATGATATAATAATACAGATGTGTCTCCTTTGATGCATCAGGTAATAAGATCTAGCAGTGGGTATGATAAATATCGTAAGTTGGAAGTACTATAGTGGTCGGTGTAAACAACATTTTGAAATAATTGCAACAACTGTAACATGACAGGAAAATAGTGGCAGAGTCGCAGATACTGTGAATGCTATTGTACTTTGCAGTTTGCATTCGTAATTGAGGAAAATGCTAGATTTAGACATTAATGAAACAAGTGTATATTCTTCTCTGTCCAAATCTGCAGTCCACTGAGTGTCATCCTGGGGCTCCCTTCGTTTCACTTCACTGCCTTAGGAATTTCCTCCCTGTCATTTCTCGGAGCCAGAGCTCCCTTCTTAGGGCTTCCAAGGCAGATGTCCATCTCTTTTTTAGGAAGCCCAGTTGCTCACCTTAGGGATGTTTTGCTTCTGACTTCCTCTCCCACCTACACAATCCATAGAAATCAACACACCGCCTCACCAGGCCACAGGAGTGGTATTTTGGCAAATATTAAACTGGTCCCTGATAATTCTTCCCTTAAATTGGTGTCTGATTGCAGCTTGAGTCCACGTGAAAAGACTTCTTATCCCAAGCAGAACAACGTTACTTGATTTCTTTGAGACTAAGCTTAAAGGCCAAGGTTTGTGGACAAAGAAAACTTGCAAAATTCAAGGCTAACAGGGAAAGCTCAACATCTTCAGTTATTTTTGCAGCATTACGATAGATGTCTCTGACTCCCTCTACGGTTTAATTTTGAGGCTGGAGCTAGGAAGAAGGTAGATGTAATACAGGAGACTCAAGGGAAACTTCTATCCTTGAAAGTCTGGAGGGGAGAAAGACAAAATGAGAAAGAGGTAGGAGAGCTGGAAGGACTTTTTGCTTCTGCCTCGCTGGCTTTAGGTCCCCAGGGATTAGCACCAAGGACAGGGCCAGCATGGCGCCTTCAGGAGCCCCTTACACAGAGCATCTGCTCCAGCACACGGTCTCCTGGTCTAGTTCAAAATGTGACAAGTGAAACAAAATGGCTTCCCCAAGTCTTACTCGGTCACTGGGTGGCAGAGACACTGAGAGAAGGGCAGGGTCATCTGCCGTGAGAATACCAGGGTGCCCCCAGCACAGAGGGTGGGTGCAGACCACAGCACCAGGCCTGGACAGAGAGGAAGTCAGAACCCCAGGGATATCTAGCAACAGAGAGCTGAGAAAGACCCAAAAAAGTGAGCATTCCACAGCCTCTAAGGGCTACTGTTTACCAGTTCCTGACTTTAGGACTGGAGGCCAGCAGGACACCTGTGACCAGGTGACAAGCCAAGTTACCTTGGAGACCATCAGCTATCTGTGTGCATATTCCTAGGATCAGCACGAAGGGTGTATGAGCCACATCACTCACCCTCTGCAGATTTTATCTTTTAGGGAAAGGTCACAGATGGCATTAATATGAAATTGAAAATTTTAAAAAGTAAACTAGTTTTTAGGGACAGTTTTGGATTTGCAGAAAAATTGTGAAGATAATACAAAGAATCGTCATCTACCCAACCCTCAATGCCCTCCTGAGTAACACTGGTACCATACTCAATGCATAAATAAGTATGGCACGTGAGCTATAGTTAGTGAACCAATTCGATACATTATTATTAGGGTTCATACTTTATGCAAATTTAGATTTTTACTTAATGTTCTTTTTCTGTCCTAGGATCTTTTCCAGGATGACAGTACATTTAGTTGTCACATCTCCTTAGACTCCTCCTGGCTGTGACAGCTTCTCTAATTTTCTTACTTTTGATGCCAGCTTTGAGGCATATTGGATAGATATATTGTAGAATGCTTCTCAATTGGGATTTGTCTGTTTTCTCATGATTATAGACTGGGGCTATGGTTTTTGGGGAATAAGACTAAAAAGGTAAAGACTCACTGGAAAGTTATAATTTTCCTTCTTTTCATACTATATTCTTTGGAAGGAAATCATTAGGCACAGACTATACTTAAATGGGAATTATGGCAGAAGAATTTGGGCCCAACCTGGATGACTGAATGATTTAGGAGACCCTGTCTCAAACAAAAGAATGAAAAAGGGCTGGGGATATAGCTTAACCACAGTTTAAAAGCTCTGGGTTCAATCCCTGCTACTGAAAAAAGAAAAGAATGAGAGTTATGTTTTACCTCCATGCAGGCCAGGTATGTACATAAATTATTTGGAATTCTGCATGGGATACTTTTATTTTCTTTTTTCTTCTTTTCTTTCTTCCTATCTTTTTCCCACCCGCTTCCTTCTTCCTTTTCCTTCCTTCCTCCCTCTCTCTTCCTTTTCTTTCTTCCTATCTTCTTTCCTCCCTATTTCATTCTCTGTGCCTTTCTTCTTTCTTTCTTCCATCATGAGCATGGACTCATGGATATTTATTTTATGCTTTGAGTTATATTAAAATACAAATTTATTATTTTCTTACTCAGCTTGTTGCATCTTTGCCACTGAGCATCGTTGGCCCCTATGTTTTGAACCTTTTCTTATTTCCTGACAGTATAAGACACTCCAGGCTCATCTTATGTATTTCCTGCCTTGGTTTCTTTCACTGGAGAATAGTGTTAGGGAAAATCGAGATCTGGGTGTGCTTGTTGCTTCTGGGGTATTGTTACTTCTAGGTCCTCCCAGCAGAAAGTGGAAGGTAGTATATGCATGTAGAGTAGCCCATGTGGATATGCAAATCTATGCATATTTATTTATGTAGCTACCCATATCTACAGTGAGGTAAGCATGGGTTTTCACAATGTTTCCAACTTCAGTCTATTGCCTACAGGATTATTCTAGATGCCCCCTTTTGCTAATCTGCTAATTCCCACTTCAACATTGAACAATCTGGCTCCACCATCCACCATCCATTTACTTAATTGTTTAAGTCTGGGGTACATTTGTAACATTATCAGAATTGTTTTGTCATACACTTGTGGGAAACAACTTCATCAGTTAAAATGCTTGTGTATAGCTCTTTGGCCTTTAGTTTTACAGATTCCATTCATTTCCAAAACTACTGAAGTCAGCACTTTTCTTCTACCCTCTTCAGCGAGGTGGTTTCAAACATTTGTAATGTAGATTCACTGTTAGATTTTGCTTCCTGTCCTGAAATTCAATTGACTTCCTAAATTTTTTTTAATTTGCATACATTAAGGTTCACTCTGTGTGCTGAAGTTCAATGGTTTTTGACAAATGCATATCATCAGGTATGCATAATTACAGTGCTGTACAGAATATTTCACTGCTCTTAGAAATACCCCATGCATCGTCATCCATTCAACCTTTTCTCTTTATCCCTGAACTCCTTGATTTTGTATCTCTATAATTTTGCCTTTCCCACAATATGCCATAATCAGAAACACAGAGTAGGTAGCCACGTCAGACTGGCTTTTTGCACTTACACATATATATTTGGGAATCGTCTGTGTTTTTTGTGTCTTGCCTTTATGATACCTCATTTCTTTTTATTACTGAATTATCTTCCATGTTCTAGAAGCATCACAGCCTGCTTATTTTCTACTTACTGAAGGGTAACTTGCTTGCTTTCAGCTTTTGGAGATTATAAATATATAAAACTGCTGTGTACATTTGCATGCAGATTTTTGTGTGGACACACATTTTCAGATTAGTTGGGCAAGTATCTAGGGACTTGGCTACTAGATTATCTAAGACAGTGTTTAGCTTTGTGAGAAACAATTTTGTATTTCCATCAGCAAGGGAGAGAGTTTCTGTTGCTTCACATTCTCACCATCAATTGATATCGTTATTTTATTTTTAAAGTTTAGTCACTGTATTAGGTATGTAATGTTATCTTGCTGTTTTTATTTAGAATTCCTCATGCGAAGTGACATTGAGTATCTTTTCATATGTTTCTTTTCCATCTGTATACTTTTGTTTGGTGCAGTATGTATTCTGACCTTTTGCTTATTTTTCCAACTGGGTTGTTGTTTTTTTATTCTTGAATTTTAAGATTTCTTTGTGTATTTTGAGTACAATTCACTTACCAGATATGTGTTTTCCAGGTATTTTTTTCTCAATTTGTAGTTCATTTTGTCATTTTATAACAGTGTCTTCCATAGAATAGAAGATTTAAATCTTGATGTCTAACCTATCAATATTGTTTCTTTCATGGATCATGCTTTTTTGTGGTGTTGGGGATCACACCCAGGGCCTTTGCACTGAGCAGCATCCCCATCCTACCCTTTCCGAGATGGGGTCTCACTAAGTCAGTAAGTTGGCTGAGTTCAAATTTGGGATCCTTCTGCTTCAAAGTGCTGGGATGAGAGGTGTGTGCCATCATATCTGACCGAATCATGCTTTCTCTAAAAGCTCATGTTCAAACACAGTTACCCAGATTGTTTTCTATATTCTTCTACCAGTTTTATTGTTTTGTGTTTTGAATTTAGGTCTATGATCCATTTTGAACTGATTTTTATGAAAAATATAAGTTCTGTGTTTATGTTCATTTTTTTGCATGTGGATATCCAGTTGTTCCAGCACCATTTATTGAAATAAAAAAATGCTTTTTATTCTCTCTGTGGTCATCTGTTGTCCTGGGAGTATACTTTGGAGAGAACATGTGTGCATTCACATGCTTGTACACAACACTCACTTCCCAAGGATGTACAATGATTCTCAGAGTTCAGTAAAAGTCCTTGTAAAGGAAGAAAATTATTTCATTAATGGCAACATAATTGGCAAAGATGTCTCCTGCCCTTACTGGAGAAAACATTTTGCCTCCTTCTTTCCCTAGTTCATATCCAGGGATGTAATTGTGCACAAGAAATAGGAATCATTGTGGCAATTATGTGACAATGGGGTCAAGCATTCTACAACCTCTACTCTGAGCTACACTATAGATTTGGAAACAACCTGTGAAATCATCATTTTTCTTTCTTTACTAGGTAGAAACAAGTTTTTAGAGCAGATCTTTCTCTTTAGTATAATGACCCTCCACCCCATACCCCTTCCCAGAACAACTCCTTGGAGTCAGGATGGGCTCATGAACTTGGCACTTCTGGGGACAAAAGTGAAGACCATATCGCATGGGTCCTGCTCCCCAGAGATTACATACTAACTGAAAATAGACCCAAATAAAGGATACAAAGTTAAGAACAGTCATCAGGCAGATTTTTCTCCTTGCTCCCAAGTCACTCTTTGACAACCTACACCCACAATCTTCAGAAGTGATTTCAGAGGTCTTGGTGCATGGGGCTATGTTTTCAGTGTGGTTTGTTCCCCAGAGCTCCATGTGCTGTAAGCAAGGTTCCCAGTGTGGTATGTGGAGTTGGGGTCTACTGGGAAGCAATTATGTCATGGAGGCTCCACCCTTTGGTAGATTAATACTCTCTTTATAGGAGTGGCTCAGGTCTCACAGCAGTGGGTTAGCTCCCACAGAGCAGGGTGTTATAAAGAGGGCAAGTTGGGCCCCTCCTTGATCTCTTCTGGTCTCACCATGTGACCCCTTCTGCTTGAGGTGTTTTCCCTCCTGCTTCTTGGCTGTGTTCTGCTGCAGTCAGGGGACCTCACCAGGATGCTGTTCTTATCTCCCAGAATCTGCTGTCTGAATCTCCCAGCCACTAGAATCCACATTAAACATTACCCATCCTTGGATATTTTGGTAGGGCAAAACAAAATGAGCTAAGACACTTGGGTTCTCATTTATCTTTGCCTGCTCGTTGTCACCTTTCTCTTTTAATATATTTCATTGTTGTGGAAAAACCCTGGACTGAAAGGAAAACACTGTGCCCTGAGGAGTTTGGAAGGCAACTTGTTTGTTAATGCCAGTGGTCTGGGAGACTGAGTCTGAGTCCAAATTACCAGCTCAGAGTCAGCTTAGAGATCAGTTTAAATACATTTAGCAAGCAGGAGGTACAAAGTTGATTGCAGGTTATTACATGAATGGTTACATTAAATCATATGTTGTCAAGCAGGTTTGTTTTAATCAAGTTTATTGATATGGAATTGTTTATCATAAGGCAGGAACATCCTGGGAGGGAGGGAGGAGGAGTTGAGTGGAGCGAGTAGAGTTAAATGCATCCTTGGCTGGGGTGGTCTGTCCAAGACACGAAGTCCTTGAGGCAAGTTGTAAAAACTATATATATTTTTCTAGGTAGGAAAACACAGACATTATAGCTGGATGCAGTCAGGGTGACATAGTGTGTTATCTGGGAGAAACAGCTGGATGCAGGCAGTCAAGGCTAACTGAGTTTAGCAGTCTAACTAAGTGACAGGCAGCATGAGTATAGTCACAGGCTACTAAATGATTTTTAACTTCTGCCATAAAACATCTATAAGTTTGGCCCAAGGCCTCGGAACTCGGTTGTAGGGCACTGCCCGAGTGTTGGCGTGATCCATGGGCAGCAGCAAGGCCCGCGGTGACAGACTGTGGTGAGGAGCAGCAGAATGAGCTGGAGGCTCTGGAGTCCATCCACCCCAACTCCTTCACAGTATTATCAGAAAATCCACCCAACTTCACCATTACTGTGACATCTGAGGATGGAAAGAATGATGAAACTCTTCAGAATACCCTCAAATTTACAGATGGTGAAAAATACCCAGATGAAGTTCCTTTCAATGAAATATTCTCCTAGGAAAATCTAGAAGATAATGATGTCACAGACATTTTAAAATTATTTGCATTGCAGGCTGAGGAAAATCTTGGTGTGGTCATGATCTTTAGTGATGGTTGTGCAAGAACAATTAAATGAAATAGTAGGTCAGATAAAAGTGAGAAGAGAGGAAGAAAAGAAACTAGAAGAAAAATAAGCAGAAGCAGAGAAGCAATTATTCCATGGCACTCCTGTTACAACTGAGAATTTGTTATATTGGAAAGCCAAGTTTGATGTAGAACTCTTGGACATTAAAAAGAAACGGATGAAAGAAGAGCAAGCAGGAAAAAATAAATTGAGCAGCAAACAGCTGTTCAAAACAGAGCATCATCTTGACACAGCTGATACCCAGTTCTTGGACGATGCTGGGAACAGTGTGGAAGTAGTTGAGTCTTTGGATGACTTAGAGCTGGAGGACGCTGAAGATGATCCAGACTACAATCCTGCAGATGCAGGGAGTGACTCCACAGAGTGATAACTGTCTCTGTCTCCAGAGAGGCCCAACAGCCACAGCAGCTGTGGCTATGCTGAGAGGGTTTCGATTTTCCTTTCTTTTTTTTCTAAGAAAAAAAAATTTTGCAGGAAAATATCCTTCTGATATAGCTTTCATCATTGAACTTTGTAAACTGACCATAACAACACTTCACGTATAAAATGTTCACTTTCTCTTTTTGGTGAACAGAAGATTACATATTTAACCTTATTTAGTGTCAGGGAGAGATGTAGCACCAGGATGTAGTACCTGCAGCACCAGGACTTGAAGGTGGGCTGCTGCTACGTATATAAAGGGATTTATGCACAAGGAATTGGAATAACTTGTAATTTCTATCCTGGAGGATGATGGTTGCTTTTGGATTCCAAATATTGTCCTTCATATAAAGTGTTATAGTACTGAGATACATAAATAGAAATTTTTACCTGGATTCTAACCTCTTGCACAGTAAATTTAAGTTTTAACAGAGCCAGAAACACAAATTATAGGAAAGAATAAAATGGACTTCATCACTATAATAGTACCTGAATGCAAATTTTTGGTGTTTATAAAAGTTGTAAATGCCTATAGTTCTTCTCGTGTTAGATTTCTGAGCCCTTGTCTGAATTTTAAAAGTAAGATCTGATACTAGTTCTTAAACAAAAAGTCTATAAGTTTGCTATTCTGTGACTTTGCACTTACATTCCCCTCTTTTTTTATTATGGGGAAGATTCTTCTTCTTCAGTTTCCTCAGTAGTAAGGAGCTGGTAAGGGGAGGTAACTTTTAAAAGGAGTTGGTGGTGTATAACTTCAAAACGTTCAGTCAGGAAGCATGCCAGAATGTGGATTGCACAAGGGCTAGAAGAAGGATTGTCAGAAGGGCCATTAAAGGTCCGAGCAGAGTCCCTGTCCATGAGGGGAGAAAATCCAGAGATGCTCACCAGGAAGTGCATCCCATAATATTTGGAACCCTACGTTTGAGGCATCCCCACAGTTGACGGGAGTTTTCTTACTATTCCAGACTTGTTGGCATAGTAGCAGCACTCCTTCTCTAGGAAAAGGCAAGTACCTCCACACTGGGCTGTCAGGAGATCTAGGGCTCTTTGATTCTGGAGGACACCTGCAGCTACAGAATTTATTCGGTCCTGTAGCGTGTCTGTTGGGGTTCGAATGTTGGCAAAATCTCCAGCAATCTGAGCACTCAACTGTGAATATTGTTGTTGGCCTACACCCATAAGTGTAGCACTAAGTGTCAAACTCCTTGCTATTGCTGTCTTAGCTAGTTTGGGCAGTATCACAGGGTCACATTTTTGATATGACTGCCGGGCATGTGCAGGACTTCATTGTCCTGGATGAACAGAGACTCAGGTACCAGCAAAGCAAGTGCACAAAGAGTCATTATGATGCTGTCAAACACTTGATGTACCTGTCTGCGCAAACAAAGAAGGCCCCAAGGGAGGCTGCCACAGAACCTGAGGTGACAGTCAACACATCTGTACAGCTAGCAGACACATTTTGGCCATTCATGGAACCCAGGAAGCAGAAAGCGTTTCCCTGCACTATTGTAGGGTAGGGCTGAAGTAAGCGATCAGGAGCATTAGTTGAATTGCGTTCAGGATTATTTTGAGTGAGACCTAGAGTTCGATAGGAAAGGACTGAAGGGGGAACACAGAGTCAACAGTCTTTGCATCATTCTGGGTTTACAGCTTGGAGGATGCGGTGGGTGCCATTGACCAGACATAGGAGATCAGGAGTTGGAGGGCCTGTGTGATGTACAGTGGTGCAAGGGCCACTGGAAACCCCAATGGCCCTGGGGAAGGGATCCTAAAATGGGATGGGGGTGATGAGGGTGACCAGACATTTATGAGTTTTAAAATAAGCCATGGGTCTTGTCCCCATCCATATACCTGGACTTTTATCCAGCAACTTGGTGACCAGTCTCAATAGGAGGAATCTGGAATAGTATACTTTAAGGGGTTATAGTTTCCCTTTTGGCAAGTTGGACTAGAGGAGAGCTGAGTTAAAAGGCCACTTTTGGATCCACCCCAGTCTATGACACAATTCCGCTTGGGACACAACGTAGATGAGATAGAGGATTTGCAATGTTTTTTAGTTTTTTACCATTCTGGACAGACATATTATTGGCGTGGTGTTCTCATTCCCAGTTTAATCCTCTATATTGTGAGGAATAACAATGGTTTTCACAGTTTGGAGTGTTAGCCTGAACTGGGAATGCATCAAAATAAAGATATACTTTAGGCTATGAGGGGTCCCATTTGGTCTGATTAAGAATTATTATGGAGCTGGGCCAGGGATTTAGCTCAGTGAGTGGAGTAAGCCCCTGCCTGGCAAGTGTGAGGTCGCGAGTTTGATCCCCAGTCCAAAAAAAAAAAAAAAAAAAAAAGAGTTACTATGGAGCTTATACCTTCAATTTGAATCTGGAATTCCCAGTGTTCTCTTCCATATACTTCTAGGAGATTTACACATATTATTCATAGAAGGATCATTTTAGTTTGGGTGTAGGCAGTTAAAGGTCAGCAACCCCAGAGTTATGTTTATATAGCACAGAAACTTTTTATAGTGTTCCCAGTCTGTCGGAGTTGTGACATAGAGAATGATAACAAACCCTGAGATTAATAGGAAATAAGGAACCAAGAACCAAACAGAGTAATAGTACACTGAAGCTACAAGTTGACAAAGCAGATCAAGGTATGTAGCCCTATGGTTACTCCAATGTATAAGAGAGCAAAGATGATTTTGTGGAGAACTTTCCAGTCCTCTGGGGATACACCCCAGAATCCTGAGGCTAGCACTGGGATAAACAAAAGAGAGGGAACTGATATCCAAACTGGTTAACAACATGAGTCAATTGGGACTGGTACTCCAGTGTACGATGTCCATCTAATCTTCAGCTGTGTGTTGACCTACCAGCTTCCAGAATGGGAGGAGCAGGGCTTTGAGTGCATTGTCCCTTCAAGGTAGTCTCTAGAAGATTGGATTCATCAGGGAAGGCCTTCCAACAATTATCAGGATGCACACCCTTGATCGTGGAGTGATGAATTCAGGACTCGATCTTTGCTACTTTTACTGTGGTGGAGATTAAATAGGGGCCTTTCCAAATTGGGGGCAGAGGATCCTTTTTCTAATCTTTGACCCAAACTATATCACCTGGATTTTGTGTGTGTGCAGGTGTATTGGTGGGTGTAGGTGATATCTTTGCTCTATTTTTATGTGTATGGGAAAAAGTTTTTCCTAACTGAGTTAGTTGTTCTTGCAAGGTGATATCTCCCAGCTGGTATAGATCCCCTTGGAGGCCTTTAATTAATGATGGGGCCTCCTAAATAGGACTTCAAAAGTGAGTCCTTCATCCAGTGGGTCCTGGTGAAATCCTAACTTTCAGGAGGACCATAGGTAACAAGTCCACCCATGGCATCTGAGCTTCCCGGTAGTACTTTGTCAGCATTGACTTTACGGTTCTGTTCATTTGCTCTACTTTGCCAAAGCTCTGGAGCCTGTAGGCAGTGTGGAGATTCCATTTAATTTTTAGTTCCTTAACTAATTTCTGTATCATTTCTGCTACAAATGATGGTCCATTGTCATTGCCTATAGTCAGGGGTAGCCCATATCTGAGAATAATTTCTTTTAATAAAACTCTGCATACTTCAGAGGCCTTTTCAGTCTTTGTAGGAAATGCCTGTGGCAAGCCAAAATAAGTGCAAACAAGGACCAGCAAATACTTGTAGCCCCAGCAAGGCTTAATTTCAGTAAAGTCTATTTGGAGATTTTCAAAGGAAGAGAGTTCCATGTGTTGGACTCCAGATGGTGGTTGGGGGCCTGTCGAGGCTGCAGTCTTTGCATAGATTTGACACCTTTTGTTAACAGTTACACAAATTGATGTCAATTTTGGAATATAATAATATGGACCCAGAAGCTGGGCCATAACACTTTTTCCTCCATAGGTGATGTCATGGTGACTCTTAACCTAGGTGTAGGTTAATTCCTTTGGAATAATCATTTGATCATACGGTAGGGTCCCAACACTATTTGGGGCTAGATCAGCCTCTTCCTGTTTTTGCCATTTTATTTCTTCTTTAGTATAATGGAAGGGACCCTCATGCAAGGTAAGAGCAGTTTTTGGTGGGGTTTCATGTAGAGCTTCTAAATTTTGGACTAAATCATTGTCTTTCCAAGTTGAGGTTTCAGCAGCCATCTTTGTGACCTCATCTACTTTATGATTGCCAAGAGTAACAGTGTCTTTTACTATTTGATGTCCTTTACAGTGGACATTAGCAACATTTTTAGGCTTCCAAATTGCAGTCAGGAGTTCAGAGATTTCATCCTTGTTTTCAATTTGCTTTCCTTCCACTGTCAGAAGTTTATGCTCCTTGTATAACATCCTATGGACATGGGCTGTAGTGAAGACATACCAGGAATCTGTGTACATATTCACCTTTTTGTCCTTTGCCAAATTGAGGGCCTGTATGACCATCCAGAGCTCAGCCCACTGAGCTGACCAACTTGGGGTTAGAGGTTTGGTTAGGAGCACCTCTTTGGTGGTAACAACAGCATAGCCAGTCCTACACTGTCCATTTTTAACAGAGCTACTTCCATCTGTAAACAAGTTGTACTCAGCATCTGCTAATGGCTCCATTTGGAGATCAAGCTGGCTAGCAAAGAGGTCACCTGTTAATGCAAGGCAATCTTAGTTGGACTGTCCAAGCTCTGTGGGTAGATAGGTGGCTGGATTCAGAGCTTTAACTGGCTGAAAAGTGAGTTGGAGATTTTTTTTTTTTGAAAAGAATACAACCAAACAAAATAAAACAGAGTAGAGTCAATCACAACAAAACAATGAACATGGTACATAACTTCTAAACAGGATAAAAGGAAATCAATAATGGCTATCATAATGCCTGTTGTTATCTTCAATATAACTGCCCATACCATCAAGAATAAATAAAATCAACAAAATAAAACCAGTAAAAACAAAACAGAAAACAAAACAAAACAAAACAAAACAAACAAAGCAAACAATGAAAGCAATACAGAACTTCAAGATACTAGTAAAATGGCAGTGGCTACCATAATGCTTCTTGTTATCTTCAGAATAGTTGCCTACACCTTCAGGCATAATACAATCAAACAACACAGAATAGAGTAAAATCAATCAAAACAAAACTATGAAAGCAATACAGGGTTTTGGAACAAGATAATTGGACATCCTCAATGGCTGCAATTATATATTTTGTTATCTTTAAAATAGCTGTCCATGCCATCAAGTATAATAAAATCAAACAAATAAGAATAAAATGAAACTAATCAAAACAATGAAGACAATATGAGTTTCAAATCATGATAATAGATTAACAGTGGTCACTGCCTTCCCTTTTTAGATAATTCCTCCCCTTTGACTTTCCCAATACGTATTGTGCATTTTGGATCCCACTAACTCCTTTAATTTGTTATACTAGGGAGACACTATGAAATTCACCCATGTGACTCTGAACCATTTCATTCATGAGTGTGATCTCAAGTTGCCTCCATTCACCTACAAGAGCTTGAGGTTATCTTCCTTTATAGCTGAGTAGATTTCCACCACATAAAATGCCATGTCTTTCTTACCCATTCTGCAGTTGATGGGTAAGTTACCCCTCCTTTTTTTTTCTGGCTCCCTGTCACATAGGGCATTGATCTCTCTCCTTTGATTTTCAGTCTATGAATTTTCTTTCTAGTTAAATGTGTTTCTTGTATAGGGCATATTGATAGATCCTGTCTCCTGATCCACTCTGCCTGTGTTTCTTTCTGTTGGTACATTGAGGCCATCTACATTAATAGTTATGGCCCTCTTGCACTGTATTGTCTCTGCCATGCTGTTTTCCTGCCATTGGCTCCCTATTTTTCCTATCCATTCAATCGACTGCCCCCACTTGATGGTCCCCCTCTGCTGTTGTTCCTGAGACCATGGTCCTTTTTAATCTCTCTCTAGATTGTCCTTTAGTATTCTTTGTAAGGTTGGTTTGGTGGTCATGAATTCCTTGAGTTGTTCTTTGTCATGGAAGTATCTTGTTTCTCTATTAATTTTGAAAGAAAGTTTTGCAGGGTACATCAGTCTGGGTTGGAAGTTGTTTTCTTTCAAGACTTGCAACACTTCACTCCAAGCTCTTCTTGACTTGATGGTTTGTGTTGAGAAGTCTGCCATGATTCTGATGTGTTTTCCTTTATAGGTGATCTGTTTCTTTTCTCTAACAGCTTTTAATATTCTGTTCTTGAGTTGAATTTCTGGGATCTTGATTATTATATGTCTGGGTGCAGATTTGTTTTGGTTATGGCTAGCTGGAGTTCTACATTATTTGAATGTCACTTCCTTTTCCCATGCTTGGGAAGTTCTCAGAAATTATTTCTGTAAATAGGGTCCTGATATCATTTGTCTTGACCCCTACTTTTTCACTCACATTTTTAATTCTTAAGTTATGTTTCTTTGAATTGTCTTGCAGCCCTCGAATTGTTACTTCCTGATTCCTTGTTATTTTTAAGAGATCTTTCCTTTTATGATCACAGGCTGCAAACCTGTCTTCAAGGTTCGAAAGTCTATCTTGTTTCTTTCAAGTGGTTTTGCCAGCTTTCAATGGAGTTTTTAATTTCCTGGATATCTCTTTGAATCTGTTTCATGCATTCTAAATCTTTCTTGTATTGTTCATTCATGGTTTCCCTCATTTTCCTATGCTCTTCTATTTTTTTTATCTGTGTCTTCTTTAGAGATGCTTAGTAATTCTTTTATTATGTTTTTCATTTCTTCTTTTGCCTGGTATAGTATTTCTGTTCTAATTTCTTTTATAGCCTCTTGAAATTGTTTCTTTACTTCAGTTGACATCACTTCAGACATTTCAGGTGTGCAACTCCCGACCTCTTCCATGTTTACCTCTCCTGGAATTGTGCTGCTTGGGTTGGATGCCAGAGATTGCCTTTTCCTTCTTCATCTTGACATGTTCCTGGTTTCTTCCATACACATGGGTAGTGGGGTCCCAGGCACTTCTGGCATTGGCTACAATTTCTCTGAAGTGAGACTGGTTTTTCTAGCCAGTGCTGGCTATGGGTATCTGACGGTGGGTGCCCAGGCTTCTGCACTGAGCTGGGTACTGGCCTACTAGGACCCCTGGAGTTTGCATGGGAGCAGAGCTGGCCAAGGCCTGCAGATCTACACTGGTTAGGAACCTATGGGATGTTGTCTGGAATGCCAATGGGAGTGGGACTCTGTCCAAGCAACTTCCACGGGTCTGCACCCAACCTGGAGCTGCTGGAAGAAACTGGCAGCAGTCCTGGCCCTGGGATTATCCTGCCTGACTCCAAAATGACTCCCGGTCAGTTGCTGTCTCCTGTGGGAGGACTGAGTCCTATGCACTCACTGCCAGCCAGTGCAGACCCCTGCGTCCACTACTCTCTTCCACCGCTGTGCCTCTCCGCAGAGACCTCTGGCATTGCCAGAAGCCACCGCCAACATGACTGTGTGTCCCCAGGCTCAACAGCTCCTCTCATAGGGTGAGTCCGGCTCCAGGCTAAGGCACTGCCAGCTACCACCTTCTTCAGTTTTCTTTTTATTCTCTCTGTGGGCTTCAATTCACATTTTAGATCCTTCCTGGGTCCAGGGGACCCACTTCCTTCCTTCTTGTTCTCCCCATGATGCTATATTCCAGCATCTGAACTGTTTCTCTCAGAGAGTCTGTTTACTCTGCTGCTTACTGTTTCACCATCTTCCCAGAAGTCTCCCTTAGTTCCAGTTGGAGATTTTTGACAGGCAGTCCTTGGTACTGGGTAATGCAGCTGTTTGAAAGCCAACAATGTGTCTGACTGTTGAGGGTCTCGAGAACAGCACATGGCACCTGGACAGTCAGGCTTTGACCGAAGTCAATTTGTCTACCTCCTTAATCAGGTTGGCAGTTACTGCAAGTCCCCACAAACAGGGAGGCCACCTTCTGGATACTGAGTCTAATGTCTTAGGCAGGTGACTGGTCTGTCTCAGGGCCCCACTATTTGAGTTAGCACTCCTGAGGCAACATGTCATCTTTTACCCACAAACAGGTTGAAGGAGAGTCACATCTGGTACTCCTAAAGCTGGAGCTGAGGCCAGAGCTCTTTTGATTTGTTTGAATGCCTCAGTTTCTTCCAAAGTCCAATTTATTAAGTCTCCTTCAATCATGGGCTTTTTCAACATGTCTGTATCAGTCAGGGTTTACTAGAGAAACAGATATAATACAAGATAGACAACTGTATAAGAAATGAAAAGATTGGCTTAAAATGGTCAGCCACAAAGTTGAAGGAGGGAGCGTGCAGAGGGTGTCGCACACTGGAGGTTAAAGGGGGTCCAGCCCGAGGGCTGGAGCTTACTGCAGTGTCCTGTGCAAGTCCATGTCAGAAGGCCGATGGGTCTGTGACAGAACACTGAAGAGTCTACAACGAAGGCTGAAGAGTCTACGACGAAGGCTGAAGAGTCTATGATGAAGGCTGAAGAGTCCCAGGCAGAAGCTTAACAGTCTGTGCCAGAAGCCAGGAGGCGACGTCCAAGCTGAAGGCGAAGACTGAAGCTCCTTCTCCGAAGCAGCCCCCAGTCCCTCCTCCTTTGTCTTTTATTGTTTGCAGGCTACTTCCCTGGGGTGGGTGTAGCACTCACACCATCTGCCTGCCCTCCTCGTGCACAGGATGAGGATGTTACAAACTGAGGATGTTACAAACTAGGGACCCTGGCCCCATGCTGAATCACTTAAACTTCTGACCTTCTCAAATTGACACTGAACAACATCCTAGAATGGTAACTGCTTGTTCTCTACACCCCAGGATGTAGAGCTGCTGAGTTTCTTAATTAAGCATCTAGACTTCTCAAGTTGACACAATGTACACACCATAACAATGTCATAAAGTGGCCTGACTTTTTCAGCATACCCAGGTATCAAAATTCAGCAGAAACCAGCTGCCCCTAAAAACTCTCTGAATTCCCTTTTGTAATCAGGCTGTGGGGTGGAGCAAATGACTTCCTTTCTTTCTATGGCTGGGTGTTGGAGTCCCTTTTCTAAATTAAACCCTAGATATCTGACTTTTTGCTTACAGATTTGAGCATTTTTTCAAGAGACTTTGTACCCAGTGTCACATAAGTGGAGAAGAAAGGCCTGTGTTCCCCTCCAACAGTCCTCTTTAGTGGGGCTTCTGAGTAAGATATCATCAGTGTACTGAAGAAGAGTACAGTGAAATATTCTGTGGGAAAATTTGGCTAGATTGGCTGCCAAGGCCTTCCTGGACAGCGTGGGAGAGTTCTTGAACCTTTGGGCATACCCATGTGAGTTGTCCCTTTCATCCTGTGCTAGGGTCCTCCCATTCAAATTAAAAAAGAAACTGACTGACAGGAGCTATGCACAGGCAGAAGAAAGCACCCTTTAAATCCAGGCAGGTAAACCAGGTAAGGGAGGGAGCAGGCCCAGGAGGGTATATGAGTTTGGGACCATTGGATGTAAAGTCATAGTGGCTGAATTAACAGCACAGAGATCTTGTACTGGCTGATAGTCCTTGTTAGGCTTTTTAACTGGCAGTAATGGAGTGTTCCAGGGTGACTGGCAGTATTAGAATCCCAGGTTGTTTCAGTTCAGAAATGTGGGGTTAAGTCCCAAGGTGGGCCTCTCAGGACAGGGATACTGTTTGATAATAGGAATGGCTCTTAGGTTAAGTCCAATCATTAAGGGGGCATACTTAACACCTAGCCCAGAGGCGAATTTTTTACCCAAACATGTGGAAACTTGGTTCTTAGAACCTCAGGGTTACAGTGTTTGGTTGATAGAGTTGCTACTCTTCTTCTTGGGGCATGGTCAGATTCAATTTCAAGTCTGAAGTCAAGGACCCAAAGGTGAGGGTGGCAACCTGATTAAAAGCAAAAGAAATAGCTGCTCCTAACATTGACAGGAGGTCTCAAATCAGCCAGAGGACAGGGCATTCAGGCATGTATATAAATTCATTTTGATGAGATGTCCTCAAAGCTCACAGGATCTGCTTTGGCAAAACTTCTTTTCAGTGGGAATGCCAATAGCCTCCATTACTTGGATTTGTTGGGAAATCAAAGGAGCAACAGGTTGGGTGACAATGGAATATTTGGCCTCACTGTCAACCATAAAAATCATTGGTTCTCCCCTGATTTTCATTGTGACCATGGGCTCTTGGGGGCCTAATCTTGGAGAGCCTGGTCTGTCCTATTCATTGCCATCAAAAAGTGAGAGCAGAGGTTCTGGTGGTGGCGAGTTTAGTTCCTTGGAAGCCTTCTGATCTTTCCGATGGAGGGGGCATTTGTCTTTTCAATGTCTGAATTGCTTTCATTGGGCACATAGGTTTGGGACAACACTGTAGGAGCAACTGCTCATTTTTGAGATGAGGTCTCTGTGAGGCTCTGTTGACTTGGTTCCAGATACATTGCCTACCTTTTAGAACCTCTCAGGGATCAGCTTTCCTGTGATTACAGCCAAGAGGGCAGTCTGATTATGCTTATGTTGTTTCTTTTCTTTCTTTTCCTTTTTGTCTTGGTTTATAAAAACCTTTTGAGCTATCTGAAGCAGCCAAGAGGCATTCATGCTGGCAAATCCATCAGTCTTCTGAATTTTCCTCTGACTGTCAGAAGCACACTGCAACACAAAAACTCAATTCATCATCTGTTGATTTTCAGGAGCCTCAGGATCAAATAGGGAGTAAGTTTGGTAGGCTTCACACAGTCTCTCATAAAATTTTGCAAGGTTTTCACTGGGTTCTTGAGTAATTTCAGAAATTTTGGACAAATTTATGGGCTCTACCCTTATGATCCTGATGAAGACTTCTCTTCTCCATACATGGGCAGCCATCCAGAGGTTTTCCAGGAGGGTTTCCCATTATTCTGTTAAAGCATTATGGCTTTCTGCAGTGTTAAATCTCAATTTGTCAGGGTGGTGGAGAAGACAGTGTTTACCCAGGTGTCAAGATCAACAGCATCATCTGGAACTTTAGTCTTTAGTCAAACTCACCCTCCCTTGACAATGTTAGTATGTTCCTTGGTGCTGAGAAGAGTCAGGAGGATATGTTGGCAATCATCCCAAGTTGTCTGATGTGTTTGGAAGATCAAGGTCAGGAGATCAATCATGGTTTGGGGCTTTTCTGAATATGAGGGTGTATGGTGTTTCCAGTTGAGGTGACCAGTGGAGCTAAAAGACTGATAATATAGAGCAGATGGTTGATTTGGTCCCCCCATACCAGGATATTTTCAAAGGGGCATTTGGAGGTGTGGCAAGCAGAGTTGGTGACCAATGAGACTTAGTGTGTGTGGTTCCTGAGGGCTAGGCAGCAATGGCATGGTCAGTCAGGATTGAGCAGTGGAATCTGGCAGTGCAGCTGGTGGCTGGTCAGGAACTATGGCTAACTCCAGGGGCAATTGTAGAGGATTTGGTAGGTCTGGATGGCCACCCATGTATGGAGGAGAGAAGTCTTCATCAGGATCATAAGGTAGGTTGGGATAAATCTTTTGGTTTTAATCTTTGGGGCTTTCTTTATAGGGAACCTCTGGTTTGACTGATCAGTTTTGATCACCAGGAGAGTTCCCTTTTCTTGACAAGTACAGGTACAGAGCCATGGCAGGGGATTCTGACACAGTTCTAGCCATGAATGGATAGAAGGGAATTGATAGAAGGGAATTTCAGTGAAAGATTGGTCACTTTGTCCCAGACTCAGTGGATGATTTCCATGTTCAGGGTTTCCTCTGATAGCCAAGCGGGGCATAAGCATGGCCAGTCAATTTTGCAGAATGTACAGAGCCATTGTGGTTTCATTTTTACCCTGTAGTCCTCTGAGAAGCCTTTCTTGAAATTTTCTATCATACAGTCTAACACAGTGGGTTTACTCTGGTTTGCACCCATACTGATTCCCTATGGTGTGTGTGCTGTGCCCTTGAATGGTGTTGCAACAGACAAAGGGTGGATGCCCCTCCTAAAGGAGAGACCATTCAGGCACCCATCTTGCTGCTTGGTCCTTGGCAGTGTTGGAACTGTCAGGATGAAGGAGAAGCATCAGTAGGTTCCCCGTTTTGTCTGTTCAAGTCTCTGATGAGAACTTGCCAAGCAGAGCATGGTCAGCCATATCCATGGAACTGCAGGTTAGCGCCCACTAAAGCTTTGTAAGTCTGAGCTCCCCCCAGGGAGGGCTTTCATCATGGCATAGAGACTGAATGACCTATAGTTTACGTTGTCCATTCACACTCAGTTTACATATTTACGCACAGGCACACAGAATGTATACATTCTGACCCCCCAATCCTGAGGGAGAAATCCAACTAAAACTGAAACAGAATACTCTGACTGAAACTGAAACAGATGAAACCAGATCAGTTCCTCCTTCATCCACACGTGGGATGGCAACTGACAGGCTAAATGGGGAGATTTCCTGGGGCAGTCCTACCTTATCTGAGGGTCTGAGCCAGTCATTTTTGTCTCCTCTTGTTCTTTCTTTGCTGGGGATTGAACCCAGAGTCTTTACCCTGAGCTACATCCCCAGCCCTTTTAAATGTTTATTTTGAGACAGGGTCTCACTAAGTCATTGAATGCCCCAGGCTGGACCCAAACTTGCAATCCTCTCAGAGTTCTGGGATTACAGATGTGTGCCACCATGCCTGGTTACATTTGTATTTTTATTGAAGGTTGCCATGTGCCAGTTTGTGGTATTTGGCTGGTGTCCTCCTAGCATGAACTGTAAGACCTACATGGAATATTATCTTTGTTGGACTGTTTGATTTCCTAACTCTATTGCAGAATTCATAAAATTTAGTAAAAGCAACATTCGCTGCTTCTAACTCTATTTATACAGTGCTTTCCATAGATTATATTTCAAAAACAAATAACCTATTTAAAACGTTTTTCCCCATAGAGCATGTACCATCAGGAATGCTTGGCTTCTTGTATACAGAGATTGCAGTGAACTGAGGCAGCAAGAAAATCTTAGTGGGTCAGAGAGAGAGTAAGTAAGCCACATTGTCTGTAGCCTCTGAGAATGTTCTCATGCCTCTGGGAGGCAGCTCCACAGTTTTTAGGTCTCTGTAAGCTTCATGTCTGGGCATCAGAGAACTGTTGAGAGGCAAATCAGCTAGACAGCTGTCTAGAGTGTGTGTAGATAGATAGACAGGTAGACAGATGGAGTGCTAACCCATTGCTGAAATGAATCAGATTAGTGATGGCAGTTAACTTGAATTTTCACAAATAGCTCCTTAAATAACTGGCAAAATATCAACTGTTCTTCCTACAACTGCAATAAAAACTGCCTTCAAGCCAGGGGCGATGGCACATATCTGTAATCCCAGCACACTGGGAAGCTGAGTCAGGAGGATAGCAAGTTCAAGTGCAGGTGAGCAACTTAGAGACTTAGTGACACTATGTCTCAAAAAAATGTGTGAAAAAAACTCATTACTGCTCACTGTCCTATCTCTGTTGATTATTTTTTAGACTGAGTTGGTACAAATTTAAAAGCGAAACTTGGTCTTGAACAAACATTTTGACCAGAGAAGAGCTATAACTGCCTGGAATTGGCAGCCTTAGTCAGTTAGAATTTTAAAACAGCCTACTGTGTGATTTAGAGAGGTTGAATGATTTTTTCTTGTGTCACTGTTGTATTAATTCAGATAATTCATAGCAATCAGCCGAGTGTCTGGTGCATGTCACACACCCACAACTGCTAGCTGTCTTTAACTGAATACACTTTATGTATGGCTTGACATTTTAATACAGCCTTTAAAGTTATCAGAGAAAATAAAAACCAACTGTACTCATTAGGGTTGACTCTGTCATAGTAACCTAATATCTTAGTGACTTAGTGAGTGCACTGGACCTGACTTAGCTGTGAAGCCTGATATGAAGGGAGGCGTGCTATCCCATCTTGGCATCATGCCATGGGGAGAAAGAACAGGGCTTCTGAGGTCACACAATAAGGGAGGAGAAAGAGTAGGAGATGAATCCACTTTTAATTGCTTTGATCTGGAAATGATATTTATCATTCAGCACATTTCATTGGCCAGAACAAGTCCCCTGGCACCAATCCAGCTGCAAAAGGGACTGGGAAATATACAGGGGCACATAGGTAGATTGATTGATCAATCGATTGATACAGAGATAGATAGATAGATAGATAGATAGATAGATAGATAGATCGATCATGAGTTCTGATTCTGCCACCGGGCAAAAAGTAGGAACTCCTAGTTTTTAAACATATTTTGAATGAGACTTAAAAATTAATTTCACTTAAATTAATTCTGCACTTTTTTAGTCCATAACGCTAAATGAAATAAGTAACATACAAAAAAAAGTAAAAAAAAAAAAAGTAACATACAGAAGATTAAATATCACGTGGTTTCTCTTATATGAGAAAACCAAAGGACAAATAATTTAAAGAGCAAAATAAAAGATAGATGATAGGAGACAGAGAGGGAGACCTTGTGGAGATGGTAAAGGGTCCAGGGGATGGGGAGATGGGAGTGAGGGGAAGAGAAGAGAAAGCAAAAATAATGAAGATGTGACATGTATGTGATTTGCCATGAGGAGTGCATTTAATTTATTTTGAAACATATACTAATAAAAATTTTTAAAATTGTAAATAGGAACAGTGAGTGTTACTTTTATTAATGTGAATTCTCCATCAGAGTCAGAAAATCCAACAGTCAGTAAAAGATAATAGTTCCCATTCCTAAAAGCCCCACATTTTTCAGAGAGGTACTAAATAAATCTAGCCCACACGTGGGATGGCAAAACACTCAGATTATTAACACTCAAAAGAATAAAGGCTTTCACTGTTTTATTTCATCTAGAACATGGAATAAAATAAAGGTGTATAATTAAAATTTTAATCCTGAAACATAAAAGCTAGACCAATTGACCAATATTGAATGAAAATCATTTCAGAGAGGACTCAAATTATTAGTTTTCCCAAGCACATTTAAATCTAGAACTGGCTTTCCCAGAAGTCAGAAGTAGATAGTTAGGTCTGAGTCACTCTGTCCTACAATGTCTGAGGTTGCTTATCCTGTCAAATACAAGGGTGAATGTGTAGTTAATGGGTTTTCAGTAGAATTTTGCATGAGAGTGGAATGGGGTGGATATGATCAAAATATAAGCATTGAAACCCAATATTTTTTAAATTTGATAGGCACTAATAATAAAAGGGAAAATGTGGGAAAGAGAATTAAATACCTGAAGAGATCAATAGCAAGAAAAGACTTTTGCTTTTTTTAAATTATTGAGTTTATTGGTACAATTTAGATATACATATCAATCATATTCACCATAAGGAATGATGGGTATCTGGGTTGTTTCCAAGATTTAGCTATTACAAACTGCCGCTACAAACATTGGTGCATATATATCGCTGCTGTATGATACTTTTAATTCTTTTGGAAAGATACCAAAAAGCGGAATAGCTGGGTCAAATGGAACCTCTAGTTTTAGTAATTTGAGGCATCTCTACACTGTTTTCCACAGTGGTCGCACCAGTCTACATTCCCACCAACAACGGAGAAGGGTTTCTTTTTTCCCACAGCCCGCCAACATTTTTTATTGGTTGATTTCTTGATAATAGTCATTCTTTCTGTAGTGAGATGTAATCTCACCATAGTTTTAATTTGCATTTCTTGAATGACCAGTGATGTTAAACATGTTTTCATATATTTATTTGCAGTTTGTACTCCTTCATCTGAGAAGTGTGTATTCATCTCTGATGCCCATTTTTTGATTTGGTCCTTAAATTTGGGGGATTTATTTTTTTCAATTCCTTATATATTCTAGACAGTAGTCCTTTATTTGAGAAACAGTTGACAAAATTTTTTTCCCACTCATGGGTTGTCTTTTCACTTTGTTAATGATTTCTTTTGCTGTGCAAAATCTTTTTAATAAGATGAGAGCCCAGTTGTTGATTCTTTGTGATAGTTGCCACGTGATTGGGGTTTTGTTCATGAAGTCTTTGACTACACATATCTTTTCCAAAGTTCTACCTATTCTCTCTTCCAGAAGATTTAGTGTTTCTGTTTTAATATTTATATCTTTGATCCATTTTGATTATGGTTTAATGCATGGTGATAGACATGAGTCTAGTTTTAGTCTTCAGCATGTGGAAAGCCAGTTTTCCCAGCATTATTTATTAAAGAGGCTATTTTTCTTCCAGTGAATGTGTTTGGCCCCTTTGTCAAAGGTAATGTGGCTGAGTATGTCTGGAGTTCTTTCTGCCTCATCTAATTTGTCCCATTGATCCTGAGATCTGTTTTTTGGCTAGTACCATGCATTATTTTTCTTTCTCTCTCTCTCTTTCTTTCTTTCTTTCTTTCTTTCTTTCTTTCTTTCTTTCTTTCTTTCTTTCTTTCATCACTGTAGCTTTGTAGTATAATTTCAAGTCAGGGATTTTGATGTTCCTTGCCTTGCCTTTGTTGCCCAGTATTGTTTTTGCTATTCTAGGTCTTCTGGTTCTACATGAATTTTAGGAATGTTTTCTTTAATTCTGTGAGCTATGCTGTTGGAATTTTGATTGGGATTGTATTAAATTGGTATAACAATTTGGGGAGTATGGCAATTTTCACTGTATTGATTCTTCCTATCCAAGAACAAGGGATAGCTTTCCATTTCTATTTTCTCTTCTGTCTCCTTTCTCAGAGCACAATGGTTTTCAGTGTAGAGGTCTTTTATTTCCTTTGTTATATTTATTCCTATGTATTTTATTTTTTGGAATTGTGAAATCCCTACTTTTTTTCTCAATGACTTTTTTATTCATGTACAGGAATGCTATTGGTTTTTGAGTGCTGATTTTGTATACAGTTACACTATTAAATTTGGTTATTAAAACTAGAAGTCTTTTGGTGGAGCTTTTGGGGTCTTCTATGTAGAGTATCATGTCATCCACAAATAATAATAATTTAATTTTTTGCCTATCATTATTCCTTTTATTTCTTTCTTTTGTCTAATTGCTCTGGCTAATGTTTCCAGAACTATATTGAATAAGAGTAGTGACAGTGGACATCCTTGCCTTGTTCCTGATTTTAGAGTGAAATCTTTCAGTTCTTGTCCATTTAGTATGATGTTGGATGTTGGCTTGTCATAGATGCTTTTAATCAGATTGAGATAAAGACCATCTATCCCAGTTTTCTGTAAGGCTTTTATCATGAATGAGTGTTGGACTTTGTCAAAAGCTTTTCCTGCATCTATTGTTAAGATCATATGGTTTTTGTCCTTAGTTCTGTTCATATGGTGTATTACATTTATTGATTTGTGTATGTTGAAACTTCTCTGCATCCCTGGGTTGAATGCTAATTGGTCATGGAGTAAATCTTAATGATTTACTGCATTCTGTTTGCCAGTATCTTATTGAAGATTTTTCATCTCTGTTCATTAAGGAAATTAGCTTGTAGTTTTGTTTTTGGTTAATCCTTGTCTGGATTTTTTATCAGGGTAATACTTGCTTCTGGGAATGAATTGGGGAGTATCACTTCCCTTTCAGTTTCATTAAAGAGTTTGAGAAACAGTGGCATTAGGTCTTCTCTAGATTTCTTGTAGAATTTAGCACTGAATCCATCATGGCCTGGGCTTTTTCTTTGTTGGTGGGTTTTTAATTACACCTTCAATTTCATTGACTGATATTGGTTTAATCATTATGGTTTAACCATTTAGAATTTTTATATGTTTTGCTTCAGCTTTGGTAATGAATATGTATTGAGGAACCTTTCCAGTTCTGTGTTTTTCATCTTCTTCAAATACAGGTTCTCCAAAACCAAACCAAACCAAACCAAACCAAACCAAACCAAACCAAACCAAAACAAGTAGATTCTCAAAGCAGGTATTGATGATCTTCTGGATTTTTGAGGGTCTGTTGTCATTACACCCTTGTCATTTCTAATTGCATGGATTTGAGTCTTTTCTTTCCCTTATTTTGATAAGGTTGACTAAGGGCTTGTCAATTTTATTTAACATTTCAAAGAATGAACTCTTTAATTCATTGATTCTTTGTATTGTTTTCTTAGTCTCTGTTGCATTAATTTCTGCTCTTATGTTTATCTTTTCCTTCCTCATATGAACTTCAAGTTTGTCTTGCTCTTCTTTTTCTAGAAGTTTGAGATTTAACATTGTTGTTTTTTTTGAGCTCACTCTGTTTTCCTGATGTGGGTTTTTGTTGACATAAATTTCCTTCATAGGCTGCTTTCATTGTATACCATAAGTTCCAGTATGTTGTATTGGCATTATCATTTAATTGTAGAAACTAATTTTTTAAAATTTCATTTGTGATCTGTTGGTTGTTCAGGAGGCTGTTATTTAATTTATATGTATTTATGAAGTTCTTGTGGTTTCTTTTGCCAATGATTTCCAATTTCATTGCTGTATGGCTTGGGATCACTTCAATTCCTTTGCATTTACTTAAGCATGTTCTATGAGCTAGTATGTGGTCTATTTTGGAGAATGTTCCATGTGCAACTGAAAAGAATGTGTATTTTGATGTTGTGGGGTGGAACACTCTGTAGACATCTACTAAGTTCATTTGTTCAAAAGCTTGGTTCAGTTCTGATATTTCTTTGTTGATTTTTTGTCTAGTTGTTCTTTCTGTGATAGTTGGGTATTAAGCTACTCCCTTAGAAATGTGTTAGTGATTATTTTATTTTTCATGTTCACCCTTTTTTTTGTTTTTGTTTTATATAGTTGGGTGCACTGGTATTTGATGCATATATATTTATGATTTTTGTCTCTTCCTTTTGGATTGTTCCCTTTACAAGGAAGTAGTGACCTTCTGTGTTTCTCTTGATCAATCTTGGCTTGACACCCACTTTGTCTGCAAACAGAGTAGCTACCCCTGCTTTTTTCTGGGTTCCTGTCACATGAAGTATTGTTTTCCATCCTTTGACTTTTAGTCTATGAATTTCTTTTTGAATTAGTTGTGTTTCTTGTATGTAATGTATTGTTGGATTTTGCTTCTTGATCCATTCTGCCGGTGTGTTTCTTTTGATTGGTGAACTGAGACCTTTCACATTGATGATGTATTGACTTTTCCTTGTCATGTTATTTTCCTATTGTTGGCTCCCTTTTATATTCCTTCACATTTTCTATGTTTTTAAGTTTAATTCCTAGTTAGATGCTTGTATATTGCTTATGGAGCGTAACTTTATTGCTAATTTTGGAACCCTTAGAAAATCACTACTTCTCAGAAGTGTCTTTCAGGTGTAGCTAGATTTTGGGTTTATAATCTGCTGAAAGTTCCTACCTCTTCAATTACTGGGGATGAGAAGTTGCTGCCTACTTGGTCCAGTCCCTGGTTCTTTGGCACTGGCTTATAATATTTTTTATGTCCCTTAGGCAATCTCAGTCTTGGTACACTGGAGGAACAATTGATTAGAACAATTACATTTATCTTGTGCCAATATATATTGGAAGTGTTTAATTTTTTTATGCTAAAAAAAAGAATCTTTAAGATTCACTGTTATCAAGATATTAATTCTTTCCAAATTTATCTCTAGACTATGTAATTCTAATAAAAATTTCACTTTTTTTGTAAAAATTGACATCAATTTTTAAATTCATAGGAAAATACATAATACCTAGAACAGTTAAACAATTTTGAAAAAGGGCAATGTTGGAGAATTTACACTACCCGATTTCAAGTCTTACTGTACAGCTATAGTACTGAAGATGATTTGGCGCTGATGTACAGAAGGCCTAGAGATCACTGGAACTGAGCCTGGGGCCCAGAATTAGACCCACATATTTGTGGTCAATTAATTTTTTTTCTACAGAGGTGTAATGGTAACTTCAGCAGAGAAAGTAGAGTCATCTCAACAAATTATGCTGAAATGAGAATTGTATTTTCAGTGGAAATATCCTTCAGGAATGAAAGTAAGATGAAAACACTCTCCAAAGTAGGAAAATAAAGAGAACTTCTTGTCAGCAGATCTGCTCTAAAAGCATTGCTAACTGAAATTTTTCAGACAGAAGGTTAATGATACAAAAAGGAAACTTGATATTTTGAGAATGAAGAAAAACAACATAAAGGTAAGTATCTGGGTTAATGTAATAAACTCTTCCACTGAAACATGCTTAGTAGCTGAAAACAAAATTTATAGCATTCCCTGATATAGCCTCCAATGTACATAGAAGTAATATATAAGAGAACCACAAAATAAAAATAGAAAATAAATGGATCTAGGTGATGATAAGATTTTTATACACTACTTAAAGTTGTACAGAATAGTATCAGTAGAAATGGTAGACAGAAAACCCTAAAGTTATGTCTTTTCATAAATGTAATGAGAAAAATGATTGGAGTTAATTTTTTGGAACTCTGGAAACTAGAAAAGAGCTTTCAATAACTAAGGAAGCACTTATCTAGGAGAAATTGCTGAATCTTGGTGAGAAAAACAATCTTTGCAGCATGTTAATCTACCCTAGATTCTGCTCCCCATATCAGCAATAGCCTTAAAAATGATAGCCCATTTCCAAAACTGGTACTAGAATACTGTATTTCACAAATAATTATACTTATTTGTTTTATTCTGTCTAACAATTCCATTGAAAAACAGCTTGTCTTTGTCTTACCTAACTTGGAACTTACCCAGTGCAAAAGCCACCACCCAGTAGTCATTAATTAAAAACATTTATAGGCAAATATTTTAGTAACTTCTACCTGAGCTGATGCATAAAAGTTAGGGGAAATGATAGACTGATCAAAAAAAAAAAAAGTTTAGGAGAAAAACCTGAAAATTAAATGCTCTAGAAGGAAAAGAGTTTTGAAAAATTCCAACGTATTCCTAGGGATTTAGAAGGTAACTGCTAGGACGGTGAGCATCTTAGTGACTTTCCCATCACTGGTACAAAATACTAGGCACACACAATTTAAAGTGCAAAGGCCAGCAGAAACACCGAAATGACACCCAGGATTTGGAGGCAGATTTATTTATGTCAACGGGCACTGATCCTGACCGGGATTGTTCCCAGAATATCAGGCCCCGACCTCTGGTGGTCTAGGGTTACATGAGATAAGCAAGCAGGAAGTACAGAAGCAGAATGGCTTGTCACTTAGGGATTGGTTTAACAGTGTGCATCACAATGACCAGCTGTTTCTAAGAGACAGGAGTAACCAGAACTGGAACAGAAACTATTACCTGGGCAACTAACAAACTGAAGTATACTGATGGGGCCAGGGGGCATTTTCTGTTACAAAAGGAGGAGAGGTTTATTTTGGCTTGTTGTTTCAGTCCATGGCCGGGTGGCTCCAAGGTAGAAATGGCATGGTGGAAGTGCATGGAGGAGCAAAAACTGCTTGTCTCATGGCAACCAGGAAGCAGAGAGAGAAGAGAAGAGAAAGAGAAGGGAAGGGAAAGGAAGGGAAGGGAAGGGGATAGCTGCAGAGGGAGAATCTATACCCTTCCAGGTCAAGCCCCCAGTGACCTTCCTGTTTCAACCAGGCCCCACCTCCTAACATCAGATTTACTGATGAACACATGTTCATTCATCCATAATGAGTATAGCACCCCATGATCCAATCACCTTCCAAACACATGAGACCTTGGGGTTATTTAAGATCTAAGCTGTGACAGTGGGAATGTTCAGGAAAGACCTGAGAAAGCTCTAAGTGCTGCCCCTCAGGATCAGTGCAGGCAGAAAGTGAAGCCTAAGGCAAAAACCAGTCAACTTCCTAACCAAATACTGAAATGTGTCACAGAGCTCTTCTGCAAAAACTGGAAGATTTTTTTGTCCCAGCTGTTAAGGAAATCTCTGTCTAAAAGGTGGCTGACTACTAAGATAAAAGAACAGAGAGGTCGATGTCCACATGTGACAAAGAATACAGAGAATTTACTAGACAAGTAAAGTGACTAAAATAATCAGAAAAAAAAAAAAAAAAAAACAAAACCAAACCCTGTAGAGAGGAATCTAATTTCCAGGATTATCCCTCTATATTACTTAAAATATATATTATTTATCAAAATATTAGAAGCTATGTAAAGAATCAGGAAACTATCACTTACATGGTCCACAGAAGGGAAAAAAGCAACCAAAGGAAACTATCCTTGAAAAAGCCTAGATGTTGAACTTAATATTCAAAGACTTTAAAAAGCTATTTAAGAAATGCTTAAAAAGATAAACTATGTAAAGATTTAAAGGATGGTGTTTCCAAAATACTCAGTTCAATCTGTATCAGATTTTTAACTGACTTTATAAAAAAAAAATGGACAAGCTGGTTCTAAAATTCACATGGGAATTCAAGAGAGATTGAATAGCCAAACAATGTTGAAAAGGATAAAAAATTACCATATCTACACATCCTTGTATCAAAATTTACTGCAAAGCATCATCAGAATAATATGGCATTGGCAGAAAGATAGAAATGTGTATCAGTGCAACTCAGTTGAGACTCTAGAAATAATACCTACACATTTTGGTTAATTGATTTTTGGGTGCCAAAATGGAGGAAAAAATTCTCAACACACCAGGAGTACAAGAAAACTTCCTAAACTTAAAAAAGGGCATCTACAGAAAAGCTACAGCTAGCATGATACTTAATGGTCATAGACTGGAGGCTTCAGTCTTGCCAGATCAAAGCAAGATTGTTCACCTTAGCACACTATTCATCATTGTGCCAAAAGTTCTGCAAAGTGCAATAACAACAACAACAACAACAACAACAAAGTAAAAGGCATCCAGTTGAGAAAGAATGAAATAAACCTACTACATATATGTCATTCACGGATGACATGTTGTCAGGATAGATAATCTCAAAGAGTCCATGAAGTACCTCCTTTAATATGTTAGTTTTTTTTCTTATTCTCTTTTTTTCCTCTATCTTTTCTTGTTTTTTTTTTTTTGTGTGTGTGGTTTTGTTTCATTTTTTCTTGATTGTATATTCTTGTTTTTATATGAATGTGAACATGTTTTCTACTTTTTTTCATGTTGGTGTTCTGTTCTTGTTTTTATTTCTTCTATCTTTCTCTCCTGTCTTAGTTATTTTTCTCTCATTGCTGAGACAAAATACCCAACACCCAAGTTCAAAGGAGGAAAGGTTTATTTAACTGACAGTTTGTAGAAGTTTCAGTCCATAATTACCTGGCTCCAAGGTAGGGTGGCACATGGCAGAGGGGCAACAATTCATGGTGGTGGAAGACAGCAAAAGTAACAAGAGCAAAAAAGGAGAGAGACAGCCTCTTTCTGTACCTTATATTGTATTAGGCTACCTGTGCTAGAGTGAGTGTAGCATTCACACCGTTCATCCCAGCACTGGACCCATGAATCAGTCACAAACTCTAGATTTAGCTACCTCTGAAAAGTCCACCCACCCATGAGTGCATGAGGTTTTGGGGGGACATCTAGACACAACCCATAACACTCCTCCCATGGCCTCCAAAGACTCATGTACATTCATTTATGCAAGGAATTCATTTATGCAAGGTACTAGGAATTGAAATCAGGACCTCGTACTTGCGAGGAAGGAGCTGCACTGCTGAGCTATATCCTTGGTCTCTTTGCTCTTGATAGATATTTTCTCAACATTTGGCTAAAAGCCCCCAACAGTAGCCATGCCACCACCTCAACATTCTACTGCCTTGAAATTTCTTCTAGTTGGTCTGCCACCCTTAATCTCAGTCGTGGGCAAAACCTCTGGACACGAGCAAAACTCAGACAAACTTTCTGCCAAGATATAACATACATCACCTGGAGTCCAACAGACAGTACAATCCTTCTTCCCAGCAGAAACCTCCTGAGCCTGGTCTTTACCTGTTTTCTGGTCTTCTGAGGTCTGACCAGAATCTCCCATCATTCCAGGTATTCCCGCTCTACCTTTTCATCCAGCATCTCTGAACCTTTTCTAACCCTTTCCCTTCCCACAAACCAGTTCCACAGGCTCTTGAGTCACATGGCCAAGTAATGTCACAGCAACGACTCCACTTCTCTGGTACTAAATTTTGTTTTAGTTACTTTCTTCTTGTTGCAGAGACAAAATACCCTATACCTACAAGTTAAGGAAGGAAGGGTTTATTTAGCTCATAGTTTGTATTGGTTTCTGTCTGTAATCAGCTGGCTCCAAGTCAAGGTAGTATCACAGAGGAGAAACTCTTCATGGTGAACAGAAGGTAGCAAAGTGATGAGGAATGACCATGTCTGTTTCTATCCCTTTTATTTTTATCTAGGCTACTTAGAGCAGGTAGCACTTACACCCTTAATTCCTAGTGACCTTGATCCTTTGCACCATGAATCAATTTCAGCTTCACACGCTGTAGATCAAGCCATCTCTGAAAAAGTCCTGCATATGACCAAATGAGGCTTTGAGGAGGCATCTAGCCACAAACCATAACACACTCTAAAGTACTTGTCAGGAAATTCCAATGCGTACGTCATCTTGGATTGGCATGTGCTTGTTTTCTTCTCCTAAACATAGGCAGATTTTTTTTTTTGGTCTTTTTGTATTTTGAGAATTTAGGGTTATAGCGTGGACATTCTGAATATTTTGTTATGCGACTCAGGGTCTTATTTATACAGGCAGGTGGTGTTGTTTTTCCTTTGCTTGTTCTAGTTTCTTTTGTTTTAGCAGGTAATCAGCCAGATGGGGTTCAGATTCTGAGTTTCAGCCAATTTTGTCTTGTTTGTGGGTCCAATTTTAGTTATGTTTTCAAAGCCCTTACCTTGCTATTCAAATCAGTTCCATGTGTGTTACTCAGTGATTAGTTTGACACCTTATCTAGTCCATTGATCGCTCCATGTATGCTCTTTATGGGGATCAATCTACTACGCTGGGATTGAAAATAGAAGTTCGTAAACTTGACATGGTCACCTTAGAAAACTTTTCCTTACCCATGATCTCATCAGCAATTTCCATTTCCTTGCTAGTCCTTTTGTTGATCTTTCACTAAACACTAGCAATTTTATTACCCCAATCTGCCTCATTCTTTCTGCAACTGCAGTTGTTTAGGGGACAAGAGAAGGGAGAAGCTGTAACATGAATACGAAGGCCTCTTATTGACTTGGGACCACATATAATCTTTCTTCAAACTTTTAGTTTCTGACTGGCCCTCATTGCCACTACTGCTTCTGCAGCTATTGCGTGTTTGGAGACTGAGATCTAGAGAATAAAGAGAAGGAAAATGTAGAAAGAATTGTGGGGGAATTTCCATACTCTTGGGTATTAGGAAACCTTTTGTCCATTCTTTAAGGCAGAACCAGAGGTGTCTCCTGGGATGTTCCTTTTTGTTACTTCTCACTTCCAAGTTCTAAGCATCACTGAATTCAGGACCGGAAATGCCAGGGAATAGAAATGATCAACTTGCCACCAATGTGGTTATACTTTGAATTTTCATCTTCTTCCTCAATCTGCCTCTTAGTATTTACTTTCAGATTCCTCAAATTCTACCCTGACTCTATGGCTGCATTGAGAGGTTTACTTTGATCTTGTCTAAAAGTTTAAACCTAACCAATTAAATTCAGACAAATGTGCAAAGGGGATTCAGTGGAGAATGGACAGCTTATCAACAAAACCTGGTAAATTCAATATATATTGTATATCTATATCTATACATACTTTTACCCAGACATGTCATCATATACAAAACTTAATTCAAAGTAGATCATAGACTTAAATGTAGGACATATGATTCTAAAAAGCCTAGAAGAAAATCTTTGCAACATTGGGTCAATCAAATATTTTTAAGTGATGATATCAAAAGCATCATCAATAAAAGAATAAACTAATATATTGGACATCATCAAAATTAAGAACTCTTGCTTTGAGAGTTGTTAAGAAAATGAAAACCAGTTTTAGAAAGAATGAAATGACAAGCCTCAGATTGAGAGAAAGTATTTGTAAATCACAAATCTTATAAAGGAGTTGTGTCCAAAACCTGTAAAAATACTGTATATTCAATGATAAAGAAATAACGAATGCAATTTTTAAATGGGTAAAAGACATGAGCAAATAATTCACTGGAGAAGATATAAAGATGTCAAATACCTGAGAAGATAGTCAACATGATCAATTATTAAAGAGATGGAAATCAGAACGACAATGAGATATCATTATACATGTATTAAAATGGATAAAATTAAAATGACTATACCAAGTGCTGGTGAAGAGGTAGAACCACCAGAACGCTGTTACATTGCTGGTGGAAATGCAAAATGATCCAACTATTTTGTGTAATTTGGCAGCTTTTCAAACAGCTAAACATACATCTGTTGTATGATATGCATTGTACTTCTAGATATTTAGTGACAATAATTCAATGCATGTGTTCATAAAGGATTTCAACATGACTTTTAGTTGCAACTTTATTTGTACTAGTCAAACACTAGAAGCAACCTAAATGAGCATCAATAGGTTAGTGGATCAACAAATCAGGATTAACATTCCTGTAATGGAACACTACGTAGCAAACTGTTGTTACACACCATATGGATGAATTTCAAATAAGTATACTGAGATAGAGAACCAGATAGCAAAAGTGGAGACAGTACAGTTCTGCTTCCACAAAAGCCTGCCTTTAAGATGGATTTTTAAGTCATTCTCTGGGATGGTGAAATCAGCAAGAATTCCCCTCGTTCTCTGGGTTATGATTGAAGTGCTATTTTTTTATATTTTTATTTGAATTCATGAGTTCATTAATGGTCATTTGGGAGAAAGTGTATCAGTTGCTCTCAGATGGTATTATTTGATTGTCTTCTAGCTCTTATCTTTATGACTACATTTGCTCCACTTCCTCCTTTTTGATTGTTTATTTTCCTGAAGTCTTGATTGAATGTTCAGTAAGTTTATTTTCATTCCATCTTTTAAATTGTGTTTTTCTTTAAACAAACATTAACACACTCAGGAAAATTTGAATGATACAGACAAACACATGGAAGGAAACCAAAGTCATGCTGAACCCCCATTGCAGATAACACACATTGATATTTCTGCCAATATTTTTTTCTACCATTTCTCTGAGAATATGTATTCTTTGTGTATGACAGGTATGTAGAAAAGGGTGCAAAACATAAACACAGAGCTTTGCAGACACCAAATATATTCATACTACCAGGGTATCACCAACACTCTGGAAACCATCTGTTTATTTACTTCCAGTCATGACCTCTCCCCACCAACCCAACTTCAATGACTATTTTGACTTCTAGCGATATTGATTCTTTATGCCTGTTTTAAAGTTGATTTAGGTGTAAGCATGAATTCTGCTTCATCTCCTTTCAGTCTACATTGTCCTTGTGAGGTTCATCCATAAGGCTGTAGGAGACTGACGTTTGTTCATTATTGTTGTGGGAGATTCTCTCTCTACTGTGTGAACTTATCATAATTTATTTATCTGTTTTATTGTTGATGGGTATTTGGGTGGTTTCTAGTTTGGGGCTATTATGAAAATGTTACTATCAATATTTTAGTGTATGTCTTTTGTGAGAATATGAATGCCTTTTTTGTTGGTTATATCCCTAAAAAAGAAATTGCTAGGTGGTATACACACACTTTAGATCTATGGAACTTTGGACAAATATCTTTCTAGGCAAGCTATTTTGAAATTTGCTTTAACAAATCAGGCATTTTTCTGTGCCAGTTGACAGTATTTGTTATATAGGTGTGCCATACATTAGCCATTTAGTTACTTATCAGTAGGAAACTCTTTTGCTTTTGATGTTTTCATTATTGTAGACAGTTTTTTATTTCATGTAAATTTTTAGAGCTAGAATTGCTGGATCCAAGGAAATACCCATGTATTTAAATTTTTGACACATACACATGGTTCTTCTTGATATGATGAAACACAGTTTATAGTGTGCCCAGCATTGACTAAGAGAGTAGATTTACATGTATTCTCACTTATGCTGGATTTTCTCTATATTTTTAACCCTTCCAATCTTTGGCACTCCTTGCCAAGTGACCATATCTTTACTTTAGATATTTCTTTGAATACTAGATACTTTTAAAATGTGTTCCTCATTATCATGTACTTTGCATATCATTGTGTTGTCATTTTCTCGTAAATTTATGAAAGATATTAATATACTAAGGATATAACCTTAATTCTTATCTATGTAAGAAATACTAATTTGAGGCTTTTGTTGACTTTTAAACTTGGTTGCAAATATTACAGTTGCTCACTCAGCCACCTTATGTTTGACAATGGGGTCAAACATGTTCACTGGAAGACAGCCTCTTTAATAAGTAGTGTTAGAAAAACTGGCTTTCTACATGCTGAAGATTTAAACTAGACTCATGCCTATCACCATGCACTAAACTAAAATCAAAATGGATCAAAGCTCTAAATATTAAGACAGAAACAATAAATCTTCATGTTATGGTTTGTGTCTAGGTGGCCCACCAAGCCTCATGCAGTCTTGGAGGTGGCTGAATCTAGCATTTGTGATTGGTTCGTTGTCTAGCACTGGGATTAGCGGTGTGAGTGCTGCACCTGCCCAGGGGTGGAGCTGGCATACAGCAGGGAAGGAGGCGTGTTTTTCTCTCTGTTTGCTCTTGCTGCTTGCAGCCCCCATGAATGACTGCCCCTCAGCCACACCACCCTGCTTTGGAACCAGCTGAGTATGAACTAAAACCTCCATAACTGTAAGAAATAAACCTTCCCTTCCCTAATTTTGGGCATCAGGTATTCTGTCTCAGCAATGAGAGAAAAGTAGCCAAGACACTTATGGAAGACAAAGTAGGTAGAAATCCCAAAGACATAGGGGTAGGCTGAGAGTTCATGAACAGAAACCGAACTGTATGGAAGTACTTCAAAGAATCAACAGCTAGGATCTCATCTTATTAAAAAATTTTTGCACATCAAAAGAAATCACCAACGAGTGAAAAGAAAACCCACAGATTGGGAAAAGATTTTTGCCAAACAGTCTCTCAGACAAAGGACTTTTATCTAGACTGTATAAAGAATTGAAAAAAATTAGGCCCCCAAAATTTAAAGACCCAATCCAAACATGGGCATCTGAGATGAATACACAATTCTCAGAAGAAATAAAAATGACAAATAAATATATGAAAAAAAGTTCAACATCACTAGTCATTCAAGAAATGCAAATTAAAACAATACTGAGATATCTCACTCCAAAAAGAATGGCTAACATCAAGAAATTAACCAGTAACAAATGCTGGAAGGGCTGTGGGGAAAAAGGAACGTTTCTCCATTGTTGTTGGGAGTGTAGACTGGTACAACCACTGTGGAAATCAGTGTGGGGATTCCTCGAAAAAACTAGGATTAGAGGTTCCATTCAACTCAGCTATTCCCCTTCTGGGTGTCTTCTCAGAAGAATTAAAAACATCATACCACAGCAATGTATGTGCACCCATATTTATAGCAGTACAATTTACAATAGCTGAATCTTGGAAACAACCCAAATGCTCATCAACTGAGGAATGGATAAAAAGATGTGATATTTTCATATAATGGAATACTACTAATCTATAAAAAATGATAAACTTGAGGCTTTTATAGGTAAATAGATGCAACTAGAAACCATACTCATAAGTGAAATCAGACTTGCATTTGTAAACACCATATTGTCTGGCTAGTGTAAAAAACTGAAAGAGTAAATAAGATTCAAAAGTTACAATACATACGGAAAAAGGGAAAGAAACTGCTCAAAGGGAAATTATATTGTTTGATTAATCTTGCATGCCTGTATCTGGTAGCCTGGAGCAATTACTCTGAGGATAACAATATGCAATATAACAACCACTGTTAAATTCCTATCATCTTGTTTTGAAATTCTATATTGCCATTGTTTTTTGTTGTTACTGTCATTGTTATGCTTTTGCTGTTGGTTTTGTTTGCTTCTTGAGCTTTCTGTTTTTTTCTCTTTAAAAAAAAATCAAATATTACAGTTGCTGTTGCTTTGGCTTGCATTTTTTATTGTTGCTGCTCTTGTGTTTGTTTGGGGTTTTTTGTTTGTTCGATGAAGTCAACTTTATAAATCTTTACCTATATGGTTTCTGGCTTCTGTTTCATACTCAAAAATGCTTCTTGTATTTAATATTATAATAACCTGTTTTTATTATATTTAAATCTTTGATCCACCTGAAATCTCTTTAGTTATATGGATTGAAAGAGTTTGGTTTATTTTCTAAACAACTTGCCAATTGATCTACCAATTTAACCAATTGCATCTTTTCTTTGTAAAGTTATTAATATTATTTTTGATTGAAAAATTATAATTGCATACATTTATGGAGTACAATATGCTATCTAGATATGCATATATGAAGGTGATTAAATCAAGGTAATTAACATACCCATTGCCTTTCTTATCTATTTTTTTTTAAAATTTGAAATACATTCTATCTACATCTATTTATCAATATCTGAGAATTTAATTTTATTGCTTTGTTCATTCTTCCATCTATTCTATAAATATTTATTGGGCATACACTTTTTAAAGTACTTTGAGTTGTAGAGTTATACTAGAGAGAGGGAGGCAAAGTTCTCATGGAGTTTACATTTCGAAAGGAGGTAGAGATATAACAAATTTCTAAAAATATTTTTATTTCTTCTCTTGAATTAATGTGATAATTATAAATTATAATAAATCCATAGTTTTAATTGCTACAGATTTATGATATATTTAATATCAGATACAACTAGTTCTTCCACATTAATTACTCTGTTTCTTTGTAAAAATTGAAGCTTGCAGGGGAATTTTAGAATCGTTTGATCAAATTCTACTATGAATCCCATTAGGAATTCATTTAATATTGCCATGAATTTTGAAATTAACTTAAGGAGACTTGCTGTCTTTATTATAGTCTTTTTAAAAAAAATCTAGTAATAAAGTGCACTTTTCTATTCAGATTTTCTTTTATCCAAGTGTCCTTTTATGTCCCTTAGGAGAATTTTACATTTTTCTCCATATAGATTGACCAATTTTTATTGCTACTGCGAACTTAAAAAATATTTTTTATTTTATTGTGGTTTACACCTTGTTATTGTACTATATAAGAAAGCTATTGATTTTCGTATATATTTTGTGTAACCTGACATTTAAATGAATTCCCATATTGTTCCTAATAGCTTTTCAATTGATTCCTTGTCAGGTTATTTGTTGCATAATGGTACATTACAGATGTCTTCATTGTGGGTTGTGCTTTTTATCATGACTAAACGACTTTCTTTGTCCTGTTTAAAAAGTGGTATTTTTTATCTTGAATTCTATTTTGTCTGATACTTAAGTCGCGGGCTTCATTTTCTCGTATGAATTGATTTACATTATCTGCTCTTTCACTTAAAACTATTTTTCTTACTAGAAAAGAAATTCTTGCTTGGCATTCAGACAACAACTGTTCTATTTCGGCCGTTGGGTCCTGACCTTAGGCCGCCGGAGTTAGTGTAGTTCCTGCAAATCGAAAGGCTCAGTCCTCCATGAGACAGCTTCAAGTTTCCCAGGTCCCTTCCCACGCCACTCGCACTGCTGACTACAAACCGGGGGTTTCTGCTGTGCTCTAGGAATCAGGAATTGGCCAGGGTGAGTGACAGAACTGGCAAGCACTGCACTGACCATCAAAGAGACGATGTAGGAGTGGCCAGATGAAGAGAAATCTGGGGAAGGTCTGGGAGGGTGCTGTACACAGTTTCCCTGCCACCTCCACTGCGGTCAGAGTCACCAGCCCAGGGCAGATCACTGTGGTCACCAACTGGGATTCTCCAGAGTTTTCACCGTGGTCTTTTTCCCATCGATTAAATCATTGCCAGGTGACCGAACTCCGTTTCCAGTCCCCTTCTTCTCCCGGGAGCTCATGTTGCTTCAGCATTTGGTGACCTTCTGCTCAGAAGAATGGTCCTTTTGGTGACCAGCCCATCCCAGCCTGAACCATCTCATTAGCGTGAAGCTAGCTGTAATACTGGAGGCTCAAGAAAGACAAAGAGGACCAGGGATGTAGCTCAGTGGTGCAGCGTCTGCCTGGCAAGTGTGAGGTCGTGAGTTTAATCTCCAGTACCAAAAAAATAAACAAAGCAAAACAAAAAAACCCAAGGAAACACAAAGATATTCTTATCACTTGGGAAATTCCAATAGTTGAGGAAGATTTGTGCCAGGAACTGAGGGCGAATTCTCTCTCCTTTTTTCTGGTTAGTAGAACTCAGCATTGAGCCCAGAGCCTTCCCACTGAACTACATCAGCAACCCTTTTATTTTTATACTTTATTTTGAGACAGAGTCTTGCTAAGTCACTAAGTTGCCCTGTCTGGATTTCAGCTTGTTGTCTTCCTGCATCAGCCTCCCAGAGTGCTGGGATTACTTACAGGCATGAGCCATCAAGATCGCTTCAGACAAATCCTTGATTGTACAACCATGATGCAAAAATCGGACAACACAAAAAAGGCTTGTATAAAAAACAGACATTACCCACAGTCCCCCAACCCAGAGGTTGCCATTGCTAAAGCTGCTAAAGTATTGTTTACTGTAAAAGCACGTAAATAAAACTTTTTATGCAAATGTGACTGCAGATGCTCTTCAACTTACGATGGGGTTATATCCCACTAAACCAGTCATATGTTGAAAATATCATAAAAGGGAATTGCGTTTAATACACTTAACCTACTCAACATCATAGCTTAGCGTAGCTTATCCTAAATGTGCTCAGAACACTTTCATTAGCTTATACAGTAGCTGGGCAAAATCATGTAACACAAATGCTATTTTATAATAAAGTGCCGAATATCTCACACAATTTACTGAACAGTGTACTGAAGGGAAAACCAGAACAGTTGTATGGGTGTTCTTTCATACCACTGCAAAATCGAGAAATTTTAACTTGAAAAATAAGTCGAGCCATCTTGTGGGCCAGAGACCATCTGAGCATTTAGCACTGTTTACAACTTCCTCTTTTCAATTAATAATTCACTTTGGATCTCTCTCCATTTCATTAGCTGTACACTTGTTATTTTAAGCCTTAACCTCATTGTTTTAAATTTTTTATTAAATGAATCACTGCTTTAAAAGAATTTTTAAGGGGGAATTAGAAGGTTTATATATTTTTCCTTCTTTTAAAAATCACAATATTTCTGTGAACATTGTTGTGTCTTTGGATAGATACACCAGTATGTAAGATGCATTCCTATTAAATAAATATATAGATGGCAAGACACATATATTTCAATTTTTTTTATTTTGAAGAGAATATAACCAAACAAAATAGAATAGAGTCGATTACAACAAAACAATGAACATGGTACAGGACTTCAAAACAAGGTAAAAGGGAATCAATAATGGCTACCATAATGCCTCTTGTTATCTTCAAAATAACTGCCTATACCATCAAGTGTAATAAAATCAAACAAAATAGAACACAATAAAATCAGAATAAAAAAACCAAAACAATGGACAGCTATTTCAAGGATAACCAAATATATAATGGTAGCCATTGGGGATTTCCTATTATCTTGTTTTGAAGCCCTGTATTGCTTTCATTGTTTGGTTTTGATTGATTTTACTCTATTTTGTTTAGTTTGATTGTATTATGTCTGAGGGCATAGGCAGCTACTCTGAAGATAACAAGAAGTGTTATGGTAGCCACTGTTGTTTTACTATTATCTTGTTTTGAAGTCCTGTATTGCTTTTATATTTCAGTTTTTATCATCTGTTGCAAGTATGTTTTATTGCATGTTGAGAGATTTTCTTTAAAAAATTTAACTAATTCATATTCCCACTAATAAATGCCTAGCATCAATTCTTTAACTTTCAATTTCTTTTGTCTATTAATTATAATACTTAAACTGACATTTTTTTTCTTTTGAAAAGTAAGTTTTAGGCACATTTGTCTTTTAAAGTAGTGTATCATATGATCTTCAAATCTTTTTTCTCTGTGATTTGTAATGTATAATACAGTATGTGTACATTTGGTTCTACAGATTTGTATCTTGATATGCTCAAACTTATATCTTCAATTAAACGATGTGAAATAGTTTCTGTTGAATCTTTCCTTGGAAAGAGAAGGAAACATTACTTCTTTCCAACTCTTTCTACTTTTTTCTCCTTTTCTTTTCCCTTTCCTAGGCGAAAATTTCCCAGAACTCAGTGTATGGTAGATGTGTATAAGACCATGGTAAACTTTTTAATATTTATGTGTATAAATTAATCTCTGCACTTAGAGGTGAAATCATTTTTATTTAATAACCACCATCTATATGAATGAGTTTCATGGTAAATAATATTCAAAACAGCACCCAGTCCTAGGAGTCAGAGCTCTAGAAGATTCCTGGTAAGCCAGGGTTGTTGGATTTGGAGAAATCTAGAGGGCTCTGAGGCAGAGTTAAGAGGGAGTGGGAATACTTGGAGAAACTTGCTACTTAATTCTTTGTACATGAATGAACTGTGGAGATTTCTTTTTAATTGCAAAAGGTAAGCTGTTGTGCTGTTTTCATTTTATGGATACAGATCAAAAGAAATGTGTTCTTGTTGTGACAAATGTCAACAGAATAGGACTAAACAGATTAAGCATGGTTATAGTTCATCTCTATCCAATCCCAACCAGTCTCATTGGTAACCAATATTGCTAATTTGGTTTTTATTAAGCCCAAATTTATTTCTACATTTTTGTAAGAATGCATGATATTTTTACTCTTTTCTTGATTTCTAATTTAATTTAATTTTCTTTATTTTTTCTTTTGGTTGTGGGAATCGAATACCAGTCCTCTGCACATCCCCAGTCCTATTTTATTTTATCTTATTATTTTGCTTTTTAAATTTTGAGATAGTGAGGTTGGAGATTTAGCTCAGTAGTATAAGTGTCTGCCTGGCAAGCACGAGGTCATGGTTCGATCCCTGGTACCACCAAAAAAAAAAAAATTGAGATAGTGCCTGACTAATTCATTACACTGACCAGGCTGGGCTCCAACTTGTGATCCCCTTACTTCAGCCTCTCATGAGTGCTAGGATTACAGTCCTGGGCCACCATACCTGGCTTGAAGTTTTTAAAAATTTTGATAATTTCAAACCTAGAGAAAAATTGCAAAGCACATTCATATATCCTTCACCTTTGATTTCTTGTTCGTGCACATGCCTAAATCACTTGAAATTGTTAGGTGAAAATAACTAAAGACCTAATGAAATACTCACCTTTAAACATTTGGCATATATTTTCTGAGAATAATTATACTCTCCTACATGACCGTAATATAATTGTTGTACCCAGAAAATTTAACACTGACAGAGTGAATACAGACCCAAATCAGATTTCCCCAAATGTCCTTTAAACCCAAGGTCTAATCATGTCTTGTATGTTATATTTAGCTGTCATAGCAGTTTCTTAGCTTCCTTTTATATATTTCATGACATCGGCATTTTACTTATTTATTTATTTATTTTTGTTTTTTTGAAACAGGTTCTCATCATGCAGTTCAGGCTCACCTTGAGCTCACTTTGCAGCCCAAGCTGGTCTTAAACTTGCAATGATCCTCCTGCATCAGCCTCCTGATGTGCTGGGATTACAGGAGTACGCCACCACACCTGGCATGACAGACATTTAGCAGAGTCTATTATAGTTGTTTTGAGGTTTCTCAGTTTGATTTTGATGTTTCTTACTAGTTGTTTATGTATTTTTCACAGGAATACTACATATTTCATGTTATCTTCCAGTTACCACATTTGGGACACATGATGCTAGTATATCTTATTACTAGTTATGTTATGTTTAATATTTGGCTAAAGTGGTACCTGCCAGATTTCTCCATATCCTATTACTATAGTTTGGATCTCTTTTTATTTCTTTAATTTTTGTCTTGTACTGATTTTTAGCTTAGAAAAGTCAACCATTAAATAGAATGAAAATGCTTTTGTGAGACCCTTCAGTGGAAATGTATACTGTAATGAAACCCATGTTAATTTACATCTCAAAGACTATACTAATGATGATGTGAGTACCTTAATGTTAAGGTTTATATTGGTGGTATTATTTCTTTAGTTTAAGGTAGTGCCATGTCTTGTTCTATTCATTAGGTAATTGTATGCATTTCTCTCTACATATTTCAGTTTTATCTTCATAACTCTCACACTTATTGGCTTATACATATATTGCATCTTAGAGACTATTTCTAGTATTAATAACTTATTCGTATTTCTATTAGTTCTGTGAGATACTTCCTCAGTCTTGTGAACCAAAGTTGAAAGAAAAAAGTGTTAAATGTACAAGATGGTGATCAATTTTTAGAAATGATTCCCGTAACTGAACTTAGCTGAACAATCTCTCAAGTAGTATGGAAAGTGATTTTTTGAAGTTATTTCCTAAATTAAATACAAAACCACAGGGAGATGTATATCTGTTGTGAAATATGTATGCCAATTCACATTTTTTAATTGTTGGTGTATATGGGGCTAGAGAGAGGAGGGTCCTGAGGACAGAGGGATACAGGGGAACATCCCAAATGTGATGGGAGCTGTGCACGCAGGTAGAAGTAAATGTGGAAGCACAGAGAGAACACATGGTACAAGTTTGGGTCACTTGGACCATTGCCTCAGTAGAGCGGTACCCAGATTGCAGGAGTCTTTGAGAAAAACCACCCTATTGGAGTGTGAGGTCAGAGGCCCATCATTTGGCTACCAGAGAAGCTGATGGAGAAAGAATGATGGCTTAAGAAGAGGGCTCCACTGGTATGGAGAGACATCGACAGACTCGAGAAATGTGCAGGGTGGGAAATGAATGGGACACTTTACTGAAAAGTTGCATCTTATCCAGTGAAAAAGAGAGGCACGGAACACTGAACACAACGTGGTACCGTTTATATAAAGCAGCAGCAGAAGAGACACAAGCAAGTAATAATGATCTTTATCTGATGGGAAGAGTGGAGAATCTGGAAGCTAAAAGAAAGAGGGAGGCAGGGAGGGAGGGGGATGTTTTACTGATGTTGTTTTTGACTTTGGAGTTGTGAACCATCTGAGAGGACTCCGAGATGGATTAGGAACAGAGCTGGGGAGGAGCGAGGTGCCAAGAGCGGCTCTGATGTGGCCTGGCTTCCAAACGGGAGGGATGGGCCAATTATCACACGAAGAACCGCGGTAATACCGAGAGGCATGCGTGTAGCGCAGGCATCCTGGGAAATGGGAAGGAATGGACACAAAGCACAGGAGAGGGACAGGTCCATGGCAGAAAGAGACACAGGGCGTTTCAGGGGTTAAGAGGAACACAGGTTGAGGTTTGCGTGTTTGGTAGCAGTGAGCTTTCGTCTTTACTGACCTCGCCTTTTGTGGTATTGAGAGGAATCAAAAAATTGCACTTTTCTTCTTTATCCAGTTAATTTTTAAACTTTTATGTTTTTAAATTTTGGGTCAGGCAGATGGGGCCAAAATGTCACCTTCACTATGCTGCACCCAGAATCAGGTCATTGGGGAAGGGATGGATCAACCCAGCGCTCCCGGGAGGCAGGGGGAGCCCACCAGACCCAGCAAGATGGGGAGGCTACTTATCCTTTTCCTTTCTCCCAGTTTTCCAGATCAGAAGGGAGTGAGGAAACAGAGAGAGGTGACAAGTTTATTCTCATGGATATCAGTCCATGTGGAAGTTTGTAAATCCAAGAAAAGGTTTCCTATCACTACCCTTCCCCTCCAGAGTGCTGTAAACTTGTGTATTTATTTACACCTCTGCTCAGGTGGGGTTATTATGACTTTAAAATTCTGCCTATTGGTGAGGTTAATCCATGTTATCTCGTTATGGAGATGTTTTTCCCGCTACAGCTGCCTGGACCTCGCTTCTGTAGGTTCTGTTGATTTGGACTGAGTGTCCAGGGTGAGTTTAAAGGCCTTCAAAAACCTCATTCCTGCTAATCATGTTACACAGCAGAGAGGGAGAAAGCTCTGGCATTTCACTAGGGGAAGGTGGTGTGATGTCAGCAAATGCCTTTCTTTACCTTTGATTTTCTGCTGTGATGGGAGATTTGCTTTCTTTCTCATCTGATCCTTCCCTTTCCCAATAAAAAGTCTGGTGTAAATTGAAGTTGGCAGGAGGCCCCTCCCCAGCCTCTCTGCTGTGGCTGACTTGAAGGAACAGCCTTGCTCTTTCTGAGCCGCACCCCCAGCTCTAGACCTCTGCTGTAGCTGGGCTGGGGGATGCTACCAGCGGCCTCTTCGGTCTGCGCGGCTGCTCTGGTTCTCAGCCGCAGGAATCGTGGCCAAGCCCAGCATCCTATTTCATCTTGGCTCTACTTGTGCTGTGTCTGGCAGTGATTCTTTGGCATTTGTTGGGCAAGATTAAGGTTGTCTCAAAGTTTCTGCTTAGTTTTCATCTTAATTATTAGCTCCTTTGTTGATTTTTGTCGATTTCAGGGAGGTTTTAAAACTGTCTGCATACACTGCCCTCTGAAGTCTCGACTTCTTCCTCCGAATTTAAAAAAGAAGAAAATAAAGCTCAGGAATGTTTACGTTGAAATGCAATAACGTCTTGCTCTCTTTGTCAATCTCCCTGGGGCTTCAGCACTTACAGCTAAACATGCACAGACATTTCCTTAATTTATAGATTTTTGATAATACGTTTGAATTCTCTTCTCTTATGTTGTGATTAACGTCCCACACTTAGTCCTCTGATTAATGTATCAGTCGGATTGAACTCATCTATGCTTTTTATTCTGTAGATTTTGCTTTGTGTCTTTTGAGCATATTTTATTAGGTGTATCCAGTTTTAGAAACATTCTCTCTAAACGTTTTTCACTGGCAGACACATCCTTAGGATGTGTCTTTCTTTTTTGTAAAACCTCTTCGTCTTAAACTCTGCTTTTTTGATATTAGCACAGCTGCCCTGGCTCCCGGTTGGTGTTTATACATCCATGTTTCATAATCACGTCTCCTCATATTTAATGTGGCTATTTTAAGTAAAACCCAGTTGGTAATTTTTAGTATAACAATCTTTGTCCTGAGGGTAGAATATGTTTGGTCAGGTAATACTGAATGCAATCGCTGATTTATGTGGGATTCAATCTACAGTCTTAGTATCTGGTTTGCAAGTCATTGTCTCTTTTCTATGGTCCCTTTCTTCTCCTTCTTTCCCTTTTAGGGACTCAGACAAGTGTTTTTATGATTCCTTTTTCCCATATTCTTCGTGCGTTATTTTGTCACTGTTTTCGTGGTAACCCTAGGGAATGCCGTGTGTGTCATTGTCCCATTGGTATGCACCCTAGGTTGGTTCACTTGTCATTTCCACACCAAGACTTAAGAACTTTCATTTCATTTACTCCACTTCTATCTTTTGTGCAATTGCCATGTATTTTATTTCTTTGGATATTTAAAAACCTATTGAGGTTATTAATATTTATTACTCTTAGGTTAAAACAATACGGGCTGAATGTCCTTTATTTGAATAGCTTGGGGCCAGATGGGTTTTGGATTTGGGATTTCTTTTTTTTTTTTGGGAATGTTTGCAAATAAATGATGAGATATCTTGGGGATGCGATCCAAGTCTAAATACAAAGTTTATTTATACATCCCATATACACAGGGCCTGAAGGTGATTGCATATACTGTTTTTAATTCTTTAGGACATGAAACAAAATGTTGCTGTGTGGAATTTTCCACTTATTGTCATGTTGGCATTCAAACATTTCAGATTTTGGAGCATTTTGGATTTCAGATTTTTGGATTAGGAATGCTCAAGATGTAACTGTTATTTAGATTTACTCACATATTTACCATTCCTGGTGCTCTTTATTCTTCTATCTCCATTCTTTTATCTGAAACAATATTTTTTTCCTGCCCAAATAACTCACCATAGCATTTCTTAAAGGATGAGTACTGGTAACAAATTCTCCATGTGTGTATTTAAAAATGTATTTACTTCACCTTCTAAAAACATTTCCACCAAAAATTTTAAAGTTTTACTTTGTTCTTTGAAAATTAACTTTATTGAGCATAATTTATATGCAACAAAATGCATGCATTTAACATGTACAATTTGATGAGTTTTGACAAGTGTATAACCTTTGTAGCCATTGTCATAATAGAGACACAAAAGTTTTGATCAACCTAAAAAATTCTCTTATGCCTCTTTGCGGCCAACCGCTTCCCACCGGGGTGGGGGAAGGGTCCAAGAATCCATTGACTTGTTCTGTCATTATAGATTTTTGTGGCCTAGCCTAGAATTTCTTAAGAATGAAATGATGCAGAATGTATTTTTATGTGTCTGATTTCTTTTATCAAAATAATAGTTTTGAAATTCTGTTATCTTGTTATGGGTATCTAGTTTGTTCTTTTTACATGCCGAGTAATGTTTCATTGTGTGAGCTGGGTGTTGTGGTACACAGCTGTAGTTCCAGAACTCTAGGAGGCTGAGGCAGGAGGGTTGTGGACTCAAATCCAGCCTGGACAACTAAGTAACTTAGTGAGACTCTGTCTCAAAATTTAAAACATAATAAAATGGATTGCAGATGTAGCTTAGTGTGAGGGCCTGGGTTCAATCCCCAGTACCATAAAAAATCATTAATTGGTTTATGTACTTCCCTGTCTGTAGATTTTGTTTGTTTCCAATTTTTGCCTATTATAGATAAAGCTGCAATGAAAATTCATGTAAAAATCATATTGTGGATTTTATTTCCTAAGAAAAGGAGGATTGGGGCAACTGAATTATAGGATAGTTGTGTGTTTAATGTTATAAGAAACTGCCAAATTTTTAAATATTATTGAATTATTCATGTGCCAAACAGCATTGTATGAGCTCCGGTTACTTTACTTTTTCTGCCAACATTTGATACTGTCAGACATTTAAAATTGATCTATTTTACTACTTGTAGTCTATTGCAGTTTAGCTTTTTTTTGAGACAGAGTCTTGCTTTGTAGTCCAGGCTTGCCTTGAACTCACGGCAATCCTCCTGCTTCAGCCTTGCAAGTGCTGGGATTATAGGTGTGCACCATCACACTTGGATTTTCACCACAGTGTTAAATTTCATTCCCTGATGAGAAAGAAATGATTTTGAGCATTCTTAATGTGCTATTGACCATTCATACATCATGTGAAGTGTTATTCTAGTCATTGGCCCATTTTAAAATAGTGGCATGTTTATTTTAGTACAGTTGAGTTGTAAGACTTGTTGATTTATTTTCCTTCCTTCCTTCTTTCCTTCCTTTGTTTTGGTACTGGGAATCGAACTGAGGACTTGCGCTTGCCAGGCAGGCACTTATGCCACTGAGCTATATCCCCGGTCCTCTTTTTGTTTTTTAAGACAGAGTCTTGCTATGTAGGTCAAACTGACCTTGAATTCATTATGTATCTGTCCTTGAACTCACAGGGATTGTTCTGCCTCAGCCTCCCGAGTGCTGGGATTACAGGTGTGCGCTGCTATGCCAAGGTTCTAAATCTATTCTTAGTACAAGTTATTTATCAGATTCAGATATTGTCAATATTTTTTCTTTATGGTTTCTGTATTCTTTTTTTCTAAAATATCTTTTGAGCACGAGACTTAAAATTTGAATAAATCAAAATTGTCAAATGTTTCCTTATGATTTGTGCTTTTTATGTGTTATGTAAGGAATTTTTGCTTATTCAGGCTTGCAAAAATTTGTTTCACTTGTGTTTTCTTTAAAAGTTTGTGGCATCAGTATAGTTAGCATTTAGGCCTATGATTCATCATTCATTTTTACTGAATTTTGTGCATGGGATAAGGTAAGTGATAAAGTTCATCTATGGCTTTATGAATACCCTGTTGTACCAGCACAATTTGGTGAAAATAGTCCCCTTTCCCTCACTGAGTTAACTTAGTACCTTTGTGAAAAGCCATTGATCAACTGTGTGGAGGTCTGTTTCTACTCTCTTCTGTTCCTTTGATATAAATATATTTATCCTTTTGCCAAAAGCACACTCTCTTGATTAGCTTTGTAAGTCTTGAAATTGAGTAGTCCTTTCCAAATTTCTTCTTTTAAAAAAATGATTTGGCTATTTTATGTTCTTCACTTTATATAAAAAAATTTAAAACAGCCTGTCAAATTTTGGAAAAAAAAATCGATGGGATTTTGATTTGGATTATGTTGGACCTCCTCAATCTGGGGAGAATTGAGATTTTAAAAATATAAAAACTCCAGTCCATTATATATCTCTATTTACTTTTGGTCTGTAATTATTTTTTTTCCACAGCAGTGGTTTGTAGTTTTTAGAATGCCGAAATGGTGCTTGTTTTTATAACTTAGCCTTATTATTTCACTCTTTTGATACCATTGTAAATGGTACCATTTTTTAAACTTTTCATTTTCCATTTGCTTATTGCTAGTATTGGTCTTTTATTCTGTGACCTTGCCAAAGACATCTGTTAGTCCAAATAGGTAGAGTCTCTGATTTTCTTCATACAAAATCATGTTGATTTTCAATAAAACCATTTTACTTCTTACTCTCCTGTCAGTATATATGCATTTTCTTTCTTTTTATTGACTTACTGCCACGACTGGAACCTCCACTAAACGTTAAATAGAAACCTTTTTCCCCCTAATTTGACATATTTTTAATCTTTGATCATTTAGTCTGATGCTAGCTGTACATTTTTGTAGTTCCCTTTATAATTCTCTTCTATTCCTAGTTTTCACTGTGTATGAGTGTTGAATTTTGACAAATTATCTTTATGTTGGCATTAAGATGTTCATGAGTTTTTCTTCTACAAATTATATTTATTCAGTTTTTAGAGTTCAAAGTTTCATTTGCTTCTTTTTATAGTTTCATTCTTTTCTTTAGTGTATGTTTACGTTTTCCTTTGTATCATTCAGCACATTTACTACTCCTGTTTGAAATTTCTCCTTTTATTTCTGCTTTTGTTTCTATGGATACCGTGAATATTATGTAGTTGCGTTTCTGGATTTTATTTTTGTACTTTGAAGAGTTTTGAAGTTTGTTAGGCAGATAAATTACTTGAGAATTACCTTGATATTTATTTTGAAGCTCTTTCAGGGCAAATCTGAGAATATCCTTTACTCTGGAGATAATACTAATATAAAATCCACATGGGGATCTATATCATATCCTGAAAGCTCAGTGAATTTTCTCCACTAAAGAGCATTGGAATTTGGCAAGGCACAGTAGAGTTTATGTCTAATCCCAGTTTCTCAGCTGCCTGGGAGGCTGAAGCAGGAGGATCACAAGTTCAAACTCAACTTGGGCGACTTAGTGAGATTCTATCTTAATAAAAAAAGAATAAAGGAGTTGGGAAGATAGCTAAGTGATAGAATGCTTGCCTAGTGTGAGTCCCTGGGCTTAATTCTCAGTACTCAAAAAAAAGTTATTAGATCTTAAATATCTTCCAGTTCTTTCTTAGTTTTAGATACTGTTCAACTTACAGCGCTTCATTGCCTTTGTCTGGGGGCATGGAATTATATCCTATGTCCACACATTGTTCGTAGCAGGAATTTGAAATAAATCCTGGGCCAGAGATTTAACTCAGTGACATAAGCACCTGCCTGGCAAGTGCGAGGTCCTGAGTTTGATCCCTGGTACCAAAAAAAAAAAAAAAAAAAAAAGAAAGAAATCTCTTGGAAGATTTTTCTGTACCCTCAGCTGCATGATTTTCTCCCCTGTGGTTTGCTGCTCAACTCGTTCAGGTCACTTCGGCTCCCATGACTCTGAGCTCTGTTTCTTCCCTCCTTGGACCTCTGTGTTCTGCTTTGGTTCTTTCTTTTCCTTCTACAGCAATTCAGAAATGTCTCCAAGCATTTCCCAAAGTGAGGGAACTGTAGACCCCACTTCCTTTGTTTCTTTTCTTACATGGATCAAAGTCCTACACTGTTGTCCAATTACTGAAAACAGTTCATTCGTATACAGTATTTGTTTAGATTTGATTTGTTAGCAATGGACAGGAAACAATTTAGAAGCAAAAGTTCCCCAACTTTCTTTTTAATTTGCATTCTTACTGCATTCACAAGGTAAGCAGACATTTTCTTACAGCACCCCAAAGATTATACTTATAAAAGTATAAGCTATACTGACTTTTATCATTTCTGTTGACATGCGATCTGTCAAGCTGATTGTTGTTCCTTTAACAGGTGTGTTGTGCTGGACTCCTTTTAAAATTTTGTCTTTGGTTTTTAGCAATATAATTAGATTGCCTTTGTATGGCTTTCTTTGTACATATACTGCTTGGTGTTCATAGAGTCTCCTGAATCTGTGGCTAATGTCTTTATCAATTCTGGAAAATTCTTAGGCAATAGTGTATCAACCCCATTCTTTCTCTCTTCTTCTTTCCAGATTTGTTTGTGTGTTTGACTGTTTACTGTGTTGCATGTCTCTTTTCAATGTCTTTCTCTATTCTTCATCCTTTCTTCTTTCCACACTTTAGTAGGATATTTTCTACTGACCTGTTGGACAATTACTCTCTGCTGCTGTGTCTACTCTGCTTTCAGTATATCTGTCAGTGTGTTTTAGTTTTAGTTTTGTTCTAGATTCATTATTTTATTGTTTAAAAATAAATTCTAGTTATTCCCTGGTGAGTTTCCCTGTTTCATTATCTTGTCAACAAATTCATTTTCTTGAATATTTACCCCCAGTTAATGCCTGCTCTATATAGTTTCAATATTTGTATAACCTGTATATTCGTTGTCTTTTTTTTTTTTATATAAGTTTTTCTTAATTTGGTCCTTTCTCCTTGCCTGCCTGGTAATTTTTCATTAAATGCCACATACTGTATCTGAAAAGCTATTGTTCCTTTCCCTAAGAAAGATCTTAATTTTCACTTGGCAGGCAGTTTGATTAGGAATAGATCTCCTTTTGCTAATCAGTTTTTGAGATAATTTGAAGTTGGATTCAATTCTCCTTTTATTTTGCCTTTGGTCTCGATGTTTTCTTTTTCTTTTTTCTGTCTTCTTTTGTCGATGCTAGAGATTGAGCTCAGGGTCTCATGCACGCTAGGCAAGCACACTACCACTGAGCTGCATCCCCCTGGCCCATTAATTCATATCGTCTTTCAAGAGCTTCCACTAAAACTCTGGAGTATTTACCAAGGCTTTACACTGTTGGCAGAGTCTAGATTCCCATTTTTTGTCCCATTTTAGGAATGCAAAATTTCTCCTCCACTTTTTAACCTCTTAGCTGCTGTTTAGTTTCTTTTCTTTGCCTTTCACCTTGTGTAGCTTGAAAGTGGGCAAATACCTTTGGGGGGAAAATGGAGCAGAATGATGCTTTCACTTTTCTGATGTTTCTTTTCCCTTAGATTTTCGTCTCTCTGATCTTGGCTATCTTGGCAGTACTAAAGTATGATAATTTTCTCTCTATAGCTGTACCTCTAAAGTCTCAGGGATATCACTTTTGGCCTGTCATCCAGTGCTACTTCTAAATTAATGTTCAAAAGAAAGGCAGTAGAGTGTGGAGTTCACACCAATGCTTTCCCTTCTTTTTGAGTTAACTTTGAGGCTCCTTCCCCATTGGCTAATACATATTTTTGGGTAGTTTTTTTTTTTAATAGAAAGTAAAAATATCACTTATTTTCTGACCCATTTCATTAGGAGAATTTCTTTCACTTTTGTACCTGTTAACATCCTAACTGAATGTTTAAGCCCTGGGTGAGGCCATTAGTTCATTTTCCCACCATGCTCTAATGTGGTTTACAATCTTAAAAGTAACCTTGATTGTTTTCCTTTGTTGATAACTTTTTGTCTAAATTTTTCTTTATCCTAGAAATGAAGTTTTAATATAT